>VXAD01001938.1:540934-568616 GCA_013399195.1 Dicrurus megarhynchus | reverse complement strand
AAAAAAAAAAAAAAAAAAAAAGTCTCTCCCTCTAATCTGTCTTCCTGGCAACAAGGCCAGCCCTTTATCATTGCCCTAATGTTGTCAATTACTTTCAGTTAATGCCAGATCCCTCTCATTAATGTCAAGAAAACATAAGCTCCTCTTTTTCCCTGAATTCCCCTTACAGAGGCAAGTTTTGCCTGTAGTGGAACGTGTGCCCAAATGCAGTCAGTGGCAATTGCTGTGTGAGGCTGTAAACACACTGCCTGCCTAATGCTCATGCTTCTTAAGGCCTGAGAGGATGAATAAAAGAAGTTTCATCACTGTGTGCCTCTTTTCTAACTCAAAGTAGGGATTAGGAATTGTGAACTTTTTTCCATTGTAAACTAACAGGCATAATAATCCTATCAGCATTTGTATTTTTGCACTGGTAAGTGACTTCATTGAGCAGTCTGTATCTACCTTAGACAATACAGACAAAAAAACATTTAAAACAAAGCGTTCGGCCAGTGCAGCATGTGTGTCTGTGCAGGGACCTGCCTGTGCCTCCACCCAGCTGTAGCAGTCCTTGCAGATCCACCCTGGCAGCCCACCACTTCACCCAATCCCCCTCCCTTACCTCACACCACCTCCAACATCTCCCAGCTGCAAATCCTTCCCACTATTCGTCAGCACCAGATTTGGCAGAAGCTTTTTTACATAAATCTGTAACAGAGAAACCCGTGGTGTTGGGAGTGGGGGGGACGGCATATTTATTGCTTTTGCAGGGCAGAGGGGAAACTCACATTATTAAAGCTCAGTTTTCCCCATTGGTGGAAAAATAGGACTACAAGAAATGGTTTTACAAAGTGTTTAAGCTGCCCACCCACAGCATGTACTCAGCATGTGTATTCAGGTCAGCATACTATTTCCTATGAGTCACGTTCAGCTGTGCCTTAGCTGCATATTTTAGTCAGAGTGATCTTAGCTGAAGCTGATCTGTGCTGTGAGGAGGCTGGCAGTGTCCAAATTTGTTCTAGTATCCTGGAATTTGCTCCTTTGAGTGTTGTGACTCATTATAATCCTACAGAATTAAACTGTTTCTGTGTACCATTCCCACTGAGCTAATGAAATAGTTAAAAACCCCATCCGTGTCACAAAATAGCAACACAATTGTTATAGAATTAATAATACAATATGGAGGTGGGTTATATAGCTCAAATGCAGCTACACCAGCATTAACTAGCTGAGCATGTTGCTGAGGGAAGAAGCCAAGGCTTCTTTTCATAATGCAGCTGCCTGCTTCAAGTTCCTTACTACCCTTCTCTTAGCCAGTAGCATGACTATCAGTTTTGGCTATACAAATGTGGGGAAATAGTCACAGAGCTGCTCACAGGAGACCACTCAGCCCACAGAGGGGTGGATGCTCACCCATGCTTGCTCTGCTGCCACTGGCATCTCCCAGCCTCTGGTGGCTACTGCAGACCATGACTTGGGTGCCATATGTGACCCTCCAGTCTCCCCAGGCAAAGTAGCCAACAACCACGTTGTGTCTTCAAGAGAAACAGAAGCTCCAACTCTAAATCCACCCAGTGAAATACCCATGTTGCCATCTTCCTCTAACCTAGCTTGTCCTGGTCCCATGAGCACTGTGGAGGATTTTGCTGGAAGTTAGCTGCTCGCATGGGTTTTATGGCTCCTTGAGGCTTGCCCAGCCCTTTGAAAACCCAAGCCCAAGGACTTCGGTACTCGTGGTGGTGCAGCAGCAAGTTACATTGTTAAGAGATGCTTTTTCTCTCACAGCTCCTAAGTACAGCCTCTAATGCCTGTTAGGGTGACGGGTGCCACAGCCCCAAGGGATGAGGAAGCTCCAAAGCTGTTTCCACAATAAGTGGGGGAGGGGAATAGCCAGAAGGGAGCAGAGGGGAAGACTGAGCAGTTTACAAGATGGTTTTGTTTTCGCTGTGACCAGTGAGGTCACGCCAGTCGCTGCAGGATTGAGTTCCTCACCCAGACTTGGCTGCACACACGGAGTGGAGCAGCAGAATGGCTCCCCACACCCAGCAACCATTCCACCAGAGGCAGAACAATTTACTGACTTTGTGTTGAATGGGTAGGCTCATCACTTGGGATTACAATTAACACTGGAAGGAGATCCAAGAAGTTGTAAAAGTTTAAAGGGATGCCTGTCATGTAATATTCTCTTCAACTTAAATTATATCAAAAATCTGGAGCACATGCTTAATAAGTAAGAGCAGAATTAATCCCCTAGCTGTCAGCAACAGTGCTCTGAACTGGTGACTTACATCTAATTACACTTCTGTTTAAAGCCTGGTTGCAGTCAGTTAGCTTCTGCCCTGGCTCACAAAGAGAAGAACCACGGCTGTGATGCGAGATTACGAATCACTACTACAGGGCCATTTACACTTGTGCTAAAATAGTTAAAGCTGAATGGAGTCAACACCTCCAAACTCAAGGACAGAAGTGCAAAATGAGAGCTTGCAACCAACACCCACCAGCTCTTTATGCCTGAGAAAGGGCACAGGAAAGCTTCTATCTTTAATGCAGAGTTCAGATCCCTTTCCTTTTGATCTCACTGCAGCATCCACGCTGCCACCACCAGTTGGCCAGGCCATGCCACACCACTGCAATAAAAGCCAGGCAAGAGACTTCAGAGGCTTGTTTTGGGGTTCTTCAGGGAACCTACAATGCCTCCTAATAAGCAAGGTTAAGATAGGAGGAGCTACTAGAGAGCACAAACTCATACATTTTTAGGGTATTCTTAATAATGTTATATTTCCTAAGACATTATAAGAGTGAAACACTCTAACCACCTTATAAAAGGCTTTCTGATTTTTCTTGCCTTTTTCTCCTAGATGAAAGAAACTTACTTTTCTGGCTTAATGTCTATTTCCATACCGAGGCTGATATCCAATGTGGGATGTAAGTGCATGAGTTTTATTAGCTCTGTTTCCCCAAATGCAGGTCAGTAGCAAAAGACCATATCCCTTCATGCTATTTGCTAGAGTTAATATTGCTGTAAAATAAAAGAATTTCAATCCAGGATATACTTCCTACAGCAAGCTAGTATAACATTTTGGGCCTACAATTTCAGAGTAGTTTGTATCAACGCTCAAAATGAGGATTGGAACCAATGAGGTACTGATGAACGAAAAGAACAGTGCCCAGCCAAAGAGGAATTATAAGTTACAATCAGCCTTTGTACTAAGATGTATCAACTCAACTTTGTGTTCATTCCTAGTGTTGTAAAACCACATCTCATGGCTGACTTGGCCCACTCTGCTCCTCTGCACACTTGGATACCCCCAGAAAAATGCATTTTTTCCAAATGGGCCTGCTGAGGCCCACAGTAACTTTTCACAGTGCAGGAAGTAAAGCTGGTGAGAGCAGCCTCTCTCCCCAAGTCACACCAGACTACATTAAAGCTTATACTCATATTGAAAAACCTGTCTTACTATTTCAAAAATGTTTTTTAATAAACCCCCTCTAGACACAACTGATTCCTGTTTTTAATAATGTATTCAGGTTTTCTCCCATCAATCATCAAACAAATTGTTCTTTTTTTTTTTTTTCCTTCCATTATTACTGAAAGATTAGCTCTACCATGCAGCACTAATTAGGAAGGAGGATTGATTGAAAAGGCAGCATTTCATGGAACAATTGTTATTCCATTTTTTTGCCAGGTTAAGGCAGGCTTCTGCCATTATTTTTACATAACCTAGCCCTTAGAGATAGAAGCAACATCCTGCAGAGAGCAGAAACTACTTGCTTAGGAATACATCTATAAACCTGACAAGAATCAGCATCCAGAGACTGCTCCAACTCCTGTCCGCAGTCTCTAAAGTTTTCAGCTGAAGTATAGTGAAAATGAGTTTCTGCAGTGCTGGATCCTAACCAGAGAGAAGAGTGGGTACTGCAGGTTTTCAGTCAGGAATCTTCAACAAAAAGCAACAACAAAAAAACCCTCCCTTGCTTTTATTTGATAAAAGAGTCTGTAGGAACTGTCTATGTGAGGAGGGTAAGAAACTTGTTATTTTCCCTGGCATTGGGAGTGCAAATAAAGGCTTCCAGCAGGCAGTTTTGTTAATAGGAATTGATTTAGTGTTAGAAGTAGTCTCTGTTCCATCCTGGGAATGCAAGCTGGGGAGGGGTCGCCCACTGCAGCTGAACTCTCATCTAATCCAAGTGAGTGCAAAAAGGATAATCTAAGGGGCTCAGACTAGGCACAGACACCCAGCACCTTCCCTCTCCCTCAAAAAAGTGAGAAAGTTGCAGCTGAAATCTGGACCTGCAGCCAGAAATCACACAGCAGCAGTGTTTTTGTAACTGATTGAAGTAACCCTGGAAGTGACATGCCCACTCCTTGGTATGTGTCATTATGCTTTTACAATATTCATTAGAAAGAGGCCCAAATTACAAAATTTGGATATCAGTTTGGCCTGTCCAGTGGGTCAGGACCTAGACATACCACCAACTTGAGAAGATGAAGTTAGACAATGTCAATTCCTGGGCAGGATTTGCGTTCACTTCAAGGCATCTGAACTTGGAGCTGGTTGGGAGGAGGGCTGAGGCATGGAGTGATTTCCCCATGAAATAGCTCCTGACAAACAGAGAGGTGGCCAGAGGAGCTGCTCCAGCTACGGGAGCACCCAGCAGCCTCTTCTGAAGTGGAGGGAAACTGATGGAGGAAGAAAAAATAGATCTTTCTGGGAAATTAGGTGAGTTCATAAGGACATCTTTAATTATTTCATGAGGCCAGGGAGCTGAAGAAGTAGCCAGCTTAGATCAGTAACTCCGATAAACTGTACTCAGTCCTAACAGCATCCTGAAAAATCTCTCACAGGTCTCTTCCCTTGAGTCAGAGGGTCTTCACAAAGAAAAAGAAGCCTGAGCACTTCTAGTAGTTTTATTTCAGTCCAGGCTGAAATAGCCCAGGCATGACTGCATAGCAGCGTACTGTTTGTTCAACAGCACAGCAGGAATTTCTTTCTCCAACACAAAGCAGGTAGCTGGGATCCAGGAGAGGACCAGAGATATTCTAAATACATAGGAAAAGGGTAAATAGAAAGACCAGAAATTTTGTCTGAAACTAGGGTTAAAAGGAGCAGATATGCTGTCCTCTGTGCATGTCCATGCTGAAACCACAGCAGCCCGATTTCCAACAAGGCTTTCATAACACTACCACGATACTTAACTATTGATAGAAGCAATTTCTATCTGGATTGATGGGAAAATACCACAACACAGATGATTTCATTGATCTTGAGAAAAGGTGTGAAAATTAATTTCATCAGGGTCAAGGAAAAGCATCTTTTCAAGCCTCTCCTTATTCCTCCACTTCCTGAAAGCAGGTTCCCTGGTCTCACTTGCTTCATGAGTCTTCTTTCCATCTCAGACCAGACCAAACCAAACCACACCACACCAGACTCAGCTCTTGCTAGCTCATGCCACCAGAGGAGAGCAGAGGAATTGAGGCAGTTTCTGTATCCCTTAGGATGAGCTCTGAGTCTGCCTGTAGGCGGTAAGTAGAAGGATGCTTCATTCAGTCTTCCACCTTTGGAAGAATTTAAAAATCTGCTGAGATCACAATTTGCCATCATTTGACATTGTTCCCGCTATCTTCAATGCATCCTGGTTCAGGCCTCCAGTGAATCAAAGATTCTGTGCCATTTCTCTCCAAACCTCAATATCTCTCCCCCAAGGCAGGGAGTGCTTCCCAGAGCTGTTTCCTTGGCCTTCTCAAGGAATCCCAGCACATTAGCTCCACCTCTCTGCAAGGCTCCTCAAGAAAGTTCTTTTGTATAAAACATTGGCCCCGATAACTGCAAATGAAAGACAAATTCAGCAGATAAATGAGCTGGATATTATTTTATTGTAATTTAAACAATCATTTTTGAAGTGTGTAAGATTATATAGAACCTGTAATCAGAGCCAAGAGATGTCACTGAATAATACATGACATGATATAAATTAAGGAAAGAATGATTATATGTAATAAAAAGAATAAGAAATTTCTTCTTGCAGGAAGGATAGGAACCACATTATTGCTGAGCAGAGAGTGATAAAAATCATCTCCTTATGAATAAAGCAATGGGAAAAAGAAATGCCAGAGAGAATGGAAACTACCAAGGAAGGCTTGGCCAGGACTTAGTAAGCAAAGCCAGAGGCTTATAACTCTTCCCAACAGAGCAGTGCAGTGATGCTCACAAATAATTTATTCCACAACCAATGTATAAACTATTGATGAGTATTTTTTGTTTTTCAAAGGGTTTTACCTCCTACAACTTCTTGGCTGATAAAAAAACCTGGCATAATGATGAGCTGAGTCGTGTATAGAAAGGGAATTGTGAGCCAGCAGGAGAGCAGCTTTCCCTGTGCTGGAATTACCCTGCGTGAGGGGTCCTGGCACAGAGCACAAAAGCCTCACCAGGCTTGGTGTTGTGCTCGGGGACACCACTGTTCCACCCACAGATTTACCTCATTCTGAGTCAGCTGATGGGTTAAAAGTACATTCATTCCATGGCAATTCAGGCCTCCACTATCTCCTATATTGAACAGCTGTGTAATAAAAGAAACTGCCTGTGTCCAACCACCCACTGTAGGCTAATCACTCAAGAGAGGATCATCAGCCACCGGGGTGTGATGATACCTCTAAGAATGCGGCAGCCTGGTAGCATCAACACCCAGAAGCTTCTAGCTTGTAAGGACAGAATTTATTACTTGCCTGTCCCTCAAAAGCTTGTATCCCCAAAGAAAGCATGAGACACTAGAACTTGCACCCCTTAAACCAGAATTAGTGAGGGTTGAATAGAAGTTCAAATAGAGTTGAACGACTTTTGACCCAGCTTAGAGGAAAAAGATGAGAAATACAAAGGTATGCCATGCTGAGGACAGAGCAGCAACATAACTGTGCCTCCTGTCCTGTGGTCTGAACCTCCACTGCCTTGCAGAATGTAAAACGAGGTGGTGCCCATACTCCAGCCAAAAATTCTGTCACAAAGCTGAATGGCAGGGTACAAAGGGGTGTTTTCTGAAAAATGTAGTGACTACCCACAGTGTGAGGTGGCAGAGATTCAGAGCTTCATCTGCTGGGCATGAGAACTTTCACTGGAAATCAGACAAAATTAAGCTCATGTTAAAGACAAACCATGATGTTTCCAGGATAGATCTATAGATAAAGATGTGCTTTCAGCTTGAGAATGAGCAAAGTGCAAAAATCACTTTTGCATCAGTTTAATTATCTTCTTAAATCTACGCACTGTAATGACCCTCCTATCCCATAATATGCCAGCCCTTCACAAGTATTTCAGCATAGGTACGACACCCTTTCAATTGCTTTCTTTCTTTGCAGCCAGCAGGAGAAAATAACCTTATTAGGTTGCAGCTTGGGCTGGGAGTAGGAGGCAAAAGGGCTGCAGTGCTCACTGAAGAAAAGCTGGGTCAGCAGCCTGAGCTGGCATCGAGCAGGGCTCCCAGCTCTGCTGCCTGGGTGGAGCTGCAGGTTCCCCAAATCCCAAAATACAGCATTTTGCAACAAGCAAAGGGTTTGTTGGTTGGGGTTTTTTCAGTGCTGTGAAGAGGGAGAAATGCCCCGTTAATCAGGAAAGAAATTACGTTACCACAGCAATTTAGCATGCAGGATTGATTTCTAAATGAAAAAGATACGCAGGCTAAACATCATGTCTAGAGTCATTTTATGTACAATACATACTTCTCCATACTTTCTTCATTATAAAATACTAGTTCTTTCAACTTCTATGGCTGCTGTCCCTGATGACTGCATATCCATTTTTCCTCCACTATCTGTTTACAGTGTAACATGTCCAGCAGACTGTCTCATAATGCTGGGGTACTTTTCCAATTAATAAAAAAAAAAAAAAAATTGGCATTAACACCTGCATCTTTCTTCATGTATTCATCATGTCTCCAGATTCTGCTGTGGTCTCCCTTGGCACCTATGAGTTTGGGGTTAGTTTTCCAGCTGCTCTCACCTTCTTGGGGCAGCCATTGCAAAACTCTCCCAGTTTGTGCTGGTGTAAAGAGAGTAGTGGATAGTTTTCAGTGGATGAAACTTCAGACAGAGTTTATAGTTTCTTGTTTTGGACAGAATTTATAGTTTATTGTTTGTTACAGAGTAGTCTAGACAATTTTTTTTCTGACCAAAAATAATCATCTTCATTAGAAAATTCTATTCTATTTAGAAATTCAATTCTATGAAGGTGATGTTGTATATCCAAGAAAGAATTTCTAGCAAAAAAAAAAAAAAGTAAAGCTTTTTTGCCTACTTCAAGTGAGGACTTGCAATCTTAAACCTTACAGCCACAGAAATGCATGAGCTCAGACAAGTATCTTGGAAATTCTACTTCTTCTGAGGTGACTGAAACTTTTATTTAAAAGATAAGAAGAAAGCTTGGAAATGGTCATTTCTGACTAGCAGTATTTACAGATCTTTTTTTAAACTCTGTTTTTTCATGGTTGGCTTGAAAGTTAGAAACATTGAGAATGCCTTGGTGAGTAATAAATATTAATGCAAATATTAATTTATTTAAGCTGTTTTGAAAGACTCAGTGTCATATCATGCCTAAAGAGACCCATTACCACTACTTCAAATTTTTAATCTTTTTAAATACCCATGGTCTTGATAACCCTCTCCTGGTTTTCTCCATCTCTACTTGCTAAACATTTTGGATAAAATTCTGTTAATAAAGCACAGTATATCAAAGAGAGAACAAACCAAGTTTAATAAGTGAATTATCCTTCTAAATTTTATTTTGCACTTACCTGGTCTCTTTCAGCAGAGATCTCAAAATATTTTATAAGAGCATATTGAGTGATAGATATATTATACCTAATAACACCCCAGGAGGTAGTACAGTTAGATAAACAGAAACATAGAAAATTTAATTGTCAAAGGTCAAATAAAAAGTGATTTGTAAAACCAGGGCAAGCACCTAAGGAGTCCTAACTATGGTTCCTGCAATTTGCTCTGTGAAATATGTCAAGCCTGATTTGCAACTTTCTTCATCCTTGCGTAATTATTTAGTGCAGTACTAGACAAGTGTAAAACAGGAGTAAAATTGGTGCCAAATCAAAACAGCACAGGTATGAAAGGATGAACAGGGGAGAAGACAATGCAGAATCCCTAAATTCTTGCCCATCATGACCAACCTGTCTCTGGTTCATTAACTCTCTTGTTTACCTACCAACATAAGTGATAAATTTTGTAGTGCTCTGTTGACAAAAGGGTTGGCTAGTTATCATTTTGCTGATGGATGACTCTGCAGCAAATTAAATCATTATAGGTGTACTCTAGGTGTCATACCACTTTTTCCTTCTGTTTTTTCAGCAACAACACATAGGAAAAATTAGAATTCAGATTTTTTTTTTTTTAGGGTGTTGTATATCAGGGGGTTAAAATCTGGGTCTTAAATTTAACAGAATTCTCTTAAACATAGGTTTATATCACATACATAGATACTTGAAAATCTTGTTGCATAGGCGTCACTTGAGACTGGTACCATGACAGACATTAAATGCAACTTCGTTTGAACAAATTATAGAAAGAGTAAAGTAACATTAAAATACTTCTCACTGAAGTACAAAGTTACTTATTTAGCAAACTGCTTCTCATAACATTATCCCTTCTTGTTACCAGCCAACACTTCAGAACACACTCAGTAGCAACTAGCAATTTATATTAAAGCATTCAAGAGGTTAAGAGACAGTCACTAGACCCACTGTATTTTGGATTCATCCTACCTAGAAATGAACTAGAAGTTTTATATTGGAAAGATATTTTAGTGGCTAATGCATTTCCTACATAATAAAACACTGGTGGGGAAGAGGATAATCTGATGATACTTTTTGTTTTCACTAACCACAAAAACTTTTAACTCTACTCCAGTTCAGATGTAAATATTTCATTTTGACACAAAATTCTTATCTTTTGAAACAGTTTGGCTGGGTTTCACCGTAATGGTACATTCCCCTGCTGTGAGCCTTTGGTCCATGCTCACCTTTGGTTGGGACATTTTTCCTGAGCAG
Organism: Dicrurus megarhynchus; assembly: GCA_013399195.1. NCBI lineage: Eukaryota > Metazoa > Chordata > Aves > Passeriformes > Dicruridae > Dicrurus > Dicrurus megarhynchus. The sequence continues at coordinate 558,590 of VXAD01001938.1, read as the reverse complement.
TCTCACCTCCCCTGTTACAAAACAGCCTGTTCCCACTACTTGCAAGACCTACATTTGGCTCCAGCTGGGGTAAAGAATGACAGTAACATTTTCAACAGCCTAAAAACATTAGAAAAAATATAATTCAGAAACTGTATTTATGCCCATTTAATTGTTTTCCTATGAGAATTTATTTTTTAAAATGTTGATAATTTGTCTTTTTTCCTTGACAGGATAAAAGCCAATGTTAGGAAAAAAACCTTAAATTTTCATCAAGATCTAACCTGATGTCACCCAAACATGAAATCAAAAAAGAAAGACTAATTATTCCTTTAAAAAAAAAAAAAAAAAAGGAACCAACATGCAAAACAAAGCAGGCATTTTTTTAAATCACGACACCAGAAAAGACACTTCAAGTCACTTTTAAATTAACATCAGTGCTAGCTCATTCTGCTGAATATGATATTAAAAAATCTGTTTCAAAACATAAATGGTAAGATACAAGGCTAAGTGTTTTTTACAATGATTCTTTGACTAAAGTGCTTTTCGTGGTACTGTCCATCCAAAGACCTCACAGCAATTTTCCAGCACTGATGCGCTAACTCCCCTGACATTGACAAATACACTGCTGTTCTCTTTAGCAGTTATGGGAGCTGAGTCACAGAATATAAAGTCTCTCACAGGAGGCTTTACAAGAAGCCAAAGTTTTCTAGGTGTGTTCTGCAACTCAACAAGCAGGCAATTTCCTGCACCCTGTGGGTGCCAGGTTCAAAATCCTCAGCTGTACGTTCAGCAGTGTGGGTCCCACATGCCTCTCCTTGCCCCCTCTGTGACATGGACCTTTTCTGCAGCCCCCATCACCACTGCCTTGTCAACACCTCCAACCTAAACATCCTTAATTTTTCCTCTATAAAGTATGCCTGGACACAGTTCTAGAAAGGTCTAGATGGAGGATTTTATGCACTCTACTTGAAAGCCACCCTCAGCTGCAGACCTACCCTAGGACACCTGACTGTTGTGTCCCTACACCTGGTGCCTCTTCCCAGGCTCTTGTGTTTTGCTCCACATGCTCCTTAATATTCAGTTCACTCCCAAAGCATTTCCCTCACCTCACTCCAATTCCCACTCAAGTCGTCTGGAGAGGGTGTGGGTGGGTACAGACAGGGAGGAAGAACAAAGTTTGCAATTAAACGGACCCCAAGATACATTCATGCTACACTGAGAAATGCTGTTATCCTTGCTTTCTCCACTTCCCTTCCTCTCCTCCCTCACATCTACTTGCCCACTTATGATCTTTATTTCTCCCACAAAGATTTGATAATCCTTTCTCAGGACAAGAAGAGGGACCACATCTGGCAGGAGTGAGTGGTGCAGGAGCTCACAGTCCTCTCCCCAGGCCCAGGACAGGGCTGCTCCCCCTGTGCCCTGCCCAGGCTCCTCCCCAGGCAGGGGCTGCACCTTTACTCCTGTTCATCAGATCCCTTGTGTGTTTGGGAGCACCAGGAAAAAATGCAAGCTGAAGAGGAAGCAAGCCCCTCAGCTTGGCTCAAATGCAGTTTTCAATGTTTAACCTTTTAAAATGGCATTAGCATTGCACCACAATTAGTTTTTAATATATCACTGCCTGAATCAATGTATCTTTGTTCCAAGTATTATATTTGCTGTAGAAAGCATCTTATGATGACCTGCCACCACAGCATTACACATCTGAAATACGTTCCAGGATTAATTAATTTATTAGTTATCATAAAATATCAAGATCAACTATTTTCATCATGTACAACTGTGTGTGTACACAAGCTAGGGAGTACACACACCTTGTCTGAGGCAACACTGGTTTGCATAAATCACAATTAGGCAATGATCACAGTGAATAATAACCAGAATTCACAGTACAGCACATTCATCTTAGGGAAGATGAGAGTGACCAGGGTGAGAAAAAGACTCCAAGATCAAAAGATCTTGCTTGTGCTGGCAGCAGAGGCTGGCAGATGAGAAATACAATGAACCCAAAAGGCACAAGTGACTAAATATACCATTAGTTCTTGTAAGCAATATATGATCAGTAAAACTCCATGGGAGACGTGTTTGAAGCATGTGAGGAAATGGGGAGAGGAAAAGCTTCACATTAGGTGAATCTTCCTGGGCCATGCCTTGTTTTCCACAAAGACAGCTAGAAGTGTTGGAAGTGAGCTGTGGAACAGCCCTTCATACCAGAAAAACATAGAGCAAAACAATGTTTCTTCCCCCCTTACTGAAAAGAAACTACAAACCAGAGTTCCTCCTCAAGGCTTCCTAGCAGGGCAGTGGGAGCTCCTTTTCTCCTGCTCAGTTTAGCAAAACCATGCAGGAAAGGGAGGTGATAATCCCCTGGCGACGTTTCACTTAACACTTCTCTGGGAGGCAATAATTCCTGTGTGCCACAGGAACCAGAGTAATGGAAGCAGGCTCTGTCTCAGAGAAGTGTCTTACCGTACTTGCAGCCCATAAAGGACATTATTATGAGCTTAATCCAAGTTTTGATGAAAACACTCTAAAGCTCTTACAAGGCCTTTGTGACATTAGGCACTTTCACTTCAGAGATGATGCTGTTTGGCAACCCTAAACACTGAGAAGCTCCAAACAAAAGGAAACCCAGGCCTGACCCAGGGACCAGATATGCAGCTGGATTCCACACACGGAGGGTAAGTGAGCCACATCCTCTATCCCTTACCTGCAACGTGAGAGAGGACAACAGTTCTGGCTTCAGTAAATAAGCAAATTCATAAGCACATAGACACAAACCCAAAAGTAACAAAGGGTCACATTGGAACTTTTCTAAATTAGGGCTATATGATGCATTTCAGTTCCTAATTCACAAGAGAAGGCTGGGAGCATAAAAACTAGGGAACTGACCCCTATCCCTTCCTTTTTTGGACAATTTATTTCCTCAGTAGACATCCCTTGGCTCATCCACCTTGTAGGCACAGGTTTTCTCCATCTTCTTTGTACACCTAACATCAAGTTTTCTTCCAAGCTGGTTTCTCTTCACCATCAGTAACAGCAGTGCTTATTGCAGCCCACATGCTAACATACCCTTACACAATTTTAAGGGCTGTTGTGGACTAAGACATGTTTCATGAAGAGATGGAGAAAATAAGAGACAGAGCAGGAAAATGTGGCAAACCAGGGCTGAAAGTGTTAGGATATCAATACATAAATATATCTTTAAATTATGGCCTTTGCTATTTTTAGCTATCATTTCAGAAACAGCAATAATGATGGCTACCACCTTTGTACCTCAACTCCTCAATGGCAACTTGTCCTTGAGACTTTGCCACTGCTGCATGAATAGGAGATTCTCCCCAAGCAGACAAGGAAAGCAGAGCAGCTCTGCATGGGACTGTGCCCAGTGATTTAGCTGCAGAGCTGCCACTGATTTTGCCATGTTGCTGTAGAGAAGCTAATTAGCCCCACTGAGAGTCAAGCTTTATTAGCCTCAGTGCACGTTTGTTAACCTTGTCTCACCATCAGGGAGAACACTTGGCCAGCACAGGACAAGGGTCTTTGCACCAGACGCCTGCACACAGACATGCCACATGTTCTGGGTCTGTCCCTGGTGCAGTGTGCTGCCCCAGTATCCCCAGTGCCGTGGCCAGGTGGGGCAAGTGGGGGCACGATTCACCCTGCTCCCTATTTCTTTCCCACTGCTCCTCCCACATGCAAGGATGGGAGAGGGCTTGCACCAGTTCAGCAGAAACAACATCCTGCCCCACAGCTGCTGCCCACCCTAGGAGTAACCATATACACCTCTATTACAACAGCAACTTCAGCTTTGGAACTAAGCTGATACCCGCTCTCAGTGAACACTGTCACCAAGTATTTGGCACCTACATTCCTGTTGCTCCAACTGCACTTTAGACCCGAAGTGCCTGCCTACTACAAGCAGGACTGAGTATACCCAGTGATGGACCATGCCTTGAGGCACCTGGGCCTGAACCTGCCTCTCAACACAGGATGCAGGAGACTACACGCCCATGGCAAGGCACCAAAGGTGCTCAAGCTTGTGGAAGTGCTCAGGGGCTGCAACTGCCATGTTGTGGAGCAAATACGGAATGTGTATGTGCATGGAGATTAGGTCAGACAATGGCTTTACGCTCTCACCCTACAAAGGGAGGAAAGAAGATAATATCCTTAATCTGAAGAGAAGAAAATAAGGGAAACCATTTGGTCAGGACCACACAGAATCACCAGGCCAGAGATAGGAATCCTTTTGGTTACTACTGAGAATATGAATTAAGGTTGTGCATCATCTTTAACAGAAGTGTCTCAGATGACCCAGGGCACTGGGATTTGGCCTTTTGGCTGCATCCCATGAGCTCATTTCACTTGTGAAGCATTTCTGGAGTCTGTTGCCCTTCTGTACTGAAACAGCTACACAGATCAGGACCTGGGCACAAAATGCTCTCCATGGCACCCTAAGCCTCCAGGTCTGCCCACGGCCTGCCTTCTCCAGCCATCCCTGGGCTCGAATGAGCACATCTCTGCAGTGACTCTGAGAGCCACACACTGTCTCTATGGCAATGAGAGACAAGGAAGAGCCTGGGAAAGATGCTGCAGAAAGGACTGTCTGGCACCAGGAGGAGACAGCAGAAGGTGCAGAAGACCAGAGGGAAACATTCCCTGCAGGCTTAGGAAAGTGATGTGGCCATTGGATGACAATAAGGGACCCACAGGATGACAGCAATAACTGTCAGTTTGCTTCAGGTCAGGTTTTCCTTACCATTAATGTTTTCATTACCTTTTATTTATAATGAATTAAATTTTAACTATGCAGTACTGTAAAAAGTGCTTACTGCACACCACCCAGCTCAAACTTCATCAGGCTCCTGAAAACTGTGAAATGTAACCTTTCCAGCTTTCTAGTGCAGAACTGCACTGCCTGTTATGTACTTCGTTGCAGCACAGGAAGGGGTATTATGAAATAACAAGTACTGCATAAGAGTACTTTCAGGTGCTCTCTGTATTTGTGTCAGGCTTTTCCCCCTTTGGAAGAACTGCAGTTAAAAGGCATTACATTAGCATAAAAACCATATTTAACTAAAAACATACCTACTATTATAACTGATGATTCAGAACAGGAAAGGAAAGAAAGAAAGACTTCTAATCCACTTTTCCCTATTTATTGTTTGTTTCCTTTTTAACACTTCATTCAGACAAGTGCAATGAAATGGCCTTGCCAGGCTCAGCCTCTGTATATAGCTACCTTTCAGTTCTCAGGTACTAGTGCCTTTTTGCCTCATATACAGGAACAAGAGAAGTATGTTTTAAAATGTACATGTTTTAATTTTGTCAGGATTTGACGTGTCACTAGAGAAAATGCAATAAAAGTCTACAAGTTTCTGCTTCTGCTATAAACTACTGATCATGATCAAGACAATATGACAGGGATTATTAGTCACACTAATTGTTACAATTCATATTCACAAATTGGTTTTAATCCTGCACGTACCTATTTGCTTTCAAAACCCAATCAAAACAGAAAGGTCAGTTTTCTACTTAAATCCCTAAAAAGAAGTTATCTACAAAATCTGCTGCACTTCATCTCTCTGAATTCAGGGGGCAGATTACGAAATGGGGTAAATTTTTAATTGCACCAAGTAAATTAAGAAGCAACACAGCATGTATTTGCAGGCTTATTCACCTGTGCTGTATCCCTACCGCATGCTCTTTCACAGCCACCTATTCTCTATGAGTGGGTAGGAGTGAGGGAGAAAGTGGGAAGGGTGAAATATTGCGACAAGAAGTATATAATCCTGAAGTCACTGGAGAAATCAATATATTGGTAATATATTCAAGTTCCATATGTGTGTGTAAACAAAAGATGAGGACTTACATACAATTCTGTATATGGTATATGGGACTTCTTCTGAAACAACTCCCTGAGATATGTATTGCTGCCCTGCTGCTGTGCTTTTCAAAACCCACATCTTTTCTAAAAGAGAAAATGTCTGCCCCTAGCAGATTCTAACTTTGTGTGGGTGTGTAACCGACTTGGTTACCAAAGAAACTAGTTCATGTTCTACACCACTGAAAACTAATATTACTATTAGAATAAATAATTGGAAGGAGAGGAAAAGAGGGGGAAAGGAAAAAAAAAAAAAAAGAGAGAGAGAGAGAATTACTGCACTGCAGATTTGTAACAACCAATTAATGGCCAGGGAGAGAAATGCCATAGCCTCTGTCACAAAATTTTCAGTCTCCGTACACCGACCAAACAAGCCTTTGCTTTCAATGCAAATGTTTCAAACCCAAGCCTACACTGCTGTGTTCACGCACCACTGCACTGCCTACACGACGTGTTTTCTGCATAAGTGAAGGAAAGTTGCAGACATCTTGTACTGTTGCCAAGACACTCTGACACTTGCTCAGAGACACTCTGCTGCTGCCGCTGCTGCTCAGGAATCCTCTGACTCCCTGCACTCCTGTGCCGCACCTGGGCACTCCCCGGCTGCTCACACGTTCTGCCTTGCTTTTCCATAGCATTGGATTTCCCTTTCTTCTCTGCAGCAGCATCCACCTGTATATGTGGAAAGTGAACAAAACCCCAAAGAGCAGAACCGGACCATTTCTTTGGGGCATCAATACTGTATTACTTCATGCTCGCTATGCTGGCAGGGTAACACCCATATGCTTAACGCAGCCCCGCGCCAGCACCACCAGCTGCTCTTTCAGGGATTTTTGGCTGGTTTTCCCAAAGTGCCACACCGGTGCTCCAGGTCGGTGCCCGTGTCCGGCGGCAGCTCCTGCGCGGTGCCGCGTCCCGGCGNGCCCGGAGCGCCGGGAGCTGCCCGCGCCTCCCTTTCCGCAGCCCCGTCCCCCCTTCCCCTCTCCCCCCGCGGGCGAAGGCGGCGGAGGAGGCGGTGGGAGCCCACAGCGGGTCTGAGGGGAGGGGAAAAGGGAAACTGAGGACAGAGTGAAGGAGAGCAAGGAAGAGCGGAAAACGCGGGATCTGATGTGGACCTAGGACACAACTGCGCCTTGTGCAGCAGCCCGGCAGAGGCGGGGATGTGGCCCCGCCACACGGCCGGGATTTGGCCGAGCGCGGCCCCAGAGAGCCAGCGAGCCCTTTGAGAGGCTCTTTCCAAGAACTGCAGGCAAGGGGACCCCCACAACATCGCAGTCAGTGTGAAGGGAAGGCGCTGTTTTCCTTGCCAGAACTAATCGATTTTTTTTCCCCCAGGTAATCCTCTGTTTACAGTCTGTGGCCGATGCATCAGCGGGCTGGTGGCATCCCCAAAGAACGCTGAAAGCAGCAGAGACTCAGCAACGGCAAATGGGAAAAAATTATAAAGCTTTAACAAGAGACGCTGGAGCTTAGCAGTCACTCTCGACTCTGAACTCCACTTTACTGAAGGTCTCCCTTTCTTATTACCTTTTTTCTCACATCTCTGAGTTTGATTGTGCCAAAGCCTGGCCATTCTTCATATCGTACTCCCTTTCCTCTATCAAGCTGCAGCCAGTTTCACCTTTGTCCAGGCCATTCCGTGCCACCTGGACCTCTGGCTACAGATCAGTGACCCAGGGATTAGTGTCACTTATCTTGATTTTCTCTTTCACTCAGAGGATCTCCCAGCCCTGACAAGAAGACAGATAAATTTCAGAAGCCAAAGTTGAGTTCACCCACCTTGCTCCAGCTTCCAACTCAAGCCCTTTCCTCCCATACTTTTACCCAGACAAAACCATGTTTCCCAGCTCTCAAATATCGGAGTCCTCAGGCAGTCAGACATAGCAATGAGAGGCAAGGACAAACTCTGATGTGCAAGAGGGTGTACAGCTACGTAACTCATGAGTCTTTTCTTTAAATTGTCTTTTCTCTCGTTCCAGTCACAGCTACATTTCAGCACCTACAGCAAATGACGCAGGGTCTGGCCTCCAGGGAACAGACTCATTCCATATGCAACTCTGACTCCTTCCTTAATTGATCCTGGACACCTAAAAAGGAATGGTTTAATCCTAAAAAATGCTAATGTGTCAGCATGTAAGTAAAATGTATGTTCACACTGAGGCCAAATTGATATTTTGGCACCTGAAATTAGGTGTTTCTGAACATTTCAGTGTCTGACTCTGCAACATGAATGCTCTTTAAAACATATCTGTATATAAATTCTGGAATGGGTTTGGGGGGAAGGCGAGGGGGCAGATGTCTCTAAAACAAATGACTTCCCATGACCCACCTGAGTTCCTGAATGCATTATTATCTCAGAGGACCCATTGACAGATCTGAAGCCTTAATATACAGACTTTGACCTCATAAACTGAGAAGGAAACTTTTCAAGAGAGAGTAAAACACCATCTTTACAGTGATTGTCACTACTCTTCTCTGGCAACAGAAGAGACACAGAAATACAAAGAGGGGTGATGTATGGTGATGGAGAAAGACACTTCTTCCCATTCGTTTTCCACTCCTGTAAGTAATGTGTTCCTCAAGACCAGGATTCATCCTCTCACTGTTATATCCTCCCGCTGGTTCCAGTTCCGCTCTGCACCATTATTCTCCATCAGCTGCCTAGATTTCTGTATCTTCATGCACCTCTCTTCCTCTCTATTTCAGTCAGGCTAATTCACCTTCCATCATATCAGAGAAGGATGCATTAAAAAAAAAAACAAACAGGAAAACAATCTCCCTGAACTTAGCAGAATTGCCAGGGACCAGAGCAGCCCCTGGCTTCCAAAAAAAGCAATTGCAAAGCCCCAAACTGAGCATGCTAAATACAGTGTGGCTTAAGCAGCCATCTCTTAGGAACCATCTGCTAAGCATGTGCAAATAGTGACTTTGGAGATTATTTTGATTTACCGAATATTGGAAGAATTTTACAGGAACAGCAAGAGGAAGCTCTAAGTACTATTCTGACATAGGTTTTACATAATAATGAAATACTGATTTTAGTTTCAGGAATAGCATTCATCTTCCATGAACCAAAATGTAAGCTTGCAGCAGCCTTGAGGGAAAAAAATTACTCTTAATGATTTCCTCAAATGTACAGTAAATTTCATTGAAATATAGAACAGTCTTTCCTTGTATGATATTCCCATGCAGTCAAAATAAAGCATGTGCTTTCAGGTGCAAAGCCAAGCTCAATTAGTATTATACACAAACCAGAATATACCCTGAATTCTGATCAGAGGCAGGCTGATGATTCATACTGCCATGGTCTGCACATTCGGATTTGCAAGGAAAGCCAGTGTACAGCTTGATAAGGGGTTTTGATCCAAAAATAGGTACAGATGCGATTTTAAACATTTGACTGAGAAAATTAGGTTTAGACACTCTGCTTTAATTGTGTGTCATCTAATGCTGATGGGCACTTACCCGCGTAGAACACCAGCTCCTCGATTAAAATGTAAAGCAACATGTAACATTTACAGTAATGTAATTCTATATTCATCAGCAGAAAGCACTGCTTGGAATGCAGCTTTCATAGAAAGCAAACCCAAAAACCCTATAAAGATCAAATGTACATCATACAGTAGGATAATTCCCTGTTTCTCTTTTTATCTCAGAAACATCAGGAACAGTCGGAAAATCAAGCCAGTCCTATGAAAAGCATGTAAGAGAAAAAGGTAACTGATGTTTTCTTATTTTGAATACACATCTGCTTAATTATCTGATGGTTCTGAACTGAAAATGTATGCCTTAAGAGTAACTGACCTCTCAAAGGCTGTATGCATTTCACCTGATCATAAAAGGTACACCTGTGACTTACTGATGTGGGTTTCTTCCAGCACTGTACATTCCATGCTTTGTCATGAGAGACTTTTAGTGCTTAAAAATACAAACAGGCAGACTGTGGTCTTACCCTAAATACAGTACTCAGAGAAACCTTCTCCTATTGTCCTGCATATTCTTTAAATGGCAGTGTGGGGTAAGCAAGTAATGAGACATTTTAGGAGCTATTTAAATATGGTTGTGGTACATTTTTAGTGAACACGTGTTGACATAAGGGGTGTATGAATGGCAAATCTCTTGCTTTATAATAATCTGGCTGTTTTGTTTTGTTCATTGTTTTGCTTCTTAAAGGTCCCAAGAAGCTCCTCTTCTATTTTCTCCTGATTATAGCCAGTCCCTGGCTTCATTCATGGGTATTTACAGCAATGCAGGGGAAAGATATGTTTGTGACAGACAGAAAGGACAGTAGCAGCTCAAGGTACAGCAGCACAGAGGTACATCCAGACTGCTGACAAACACATCCCTGGTGCAATTTTCTGGTGTTTGTTGAGAAAGCACTGGTGCAGGGCTGTAACAATGGCTCTCTGGGATCCATATTTGTGGTAAGTTGAAAATAGGCTGGTTAAAGAGTGGGTAAAACTCACTTCCCCTTTATGATTCATTATATTACTTGGCTCATGTCAACATTTAAAAACAGTTGATAAAACATACCAAAGTATAATGTTAAGAATGATCTTACAGTAAGGGTTCTCTGGTCTGAATAAAACTCTGCACTGGTTTATCATACTGTATTTCCTAAATGCTGTTAAATTGTTGATTGTGGTCATTCCACTCCCTGTAAAAGTCAGAAAACCTTTATCATCCCGGTTTTAAAGATGGGGAAACTGAGGCAAGGAGAGAATAAAAGTGAATTCCTTACAGCAACACAGCAGTTGTAAAACCTGATTCCTGCAGCTTTCAGTCCTTGGTCTGTCATCTGTGCTGCATCCTATAAATGATGCAAAACCCCTGTGATACTGTCTAAAATCTACTCAATCTGATACCAGTCCATAAAGACATTCTGAAAGACTGGAGAAAAATTACAGGCTTTTTTAAAATGTCCTTTACTGAAGGCCTCTTGCTTTATAGCCAACAACACTGTCAATATGACTCAATATCCAATCTAGATGCAGGTGGAAGAATGTGACAGAGCAGTATGAAGACAATTCTGAGTCAGTGTGCTGTCCCAAAGCTGTACATCTGTAATAGATACTTAGATAATTGTTTTTGCTAACAACTTTAGAGACACAAAGCCTAGCCAAAGGCTGTAAAAGGGATGTAAGTCTGAATACGAAGATGTAAAGCAGGGGAGAAATAGGTTGATCAGCCCTGTCTACACAGCTTGACTACTCTGCCAGGGACTTCCATCAAACCCACATTTTCTCTTGAAAGAGAAAGTAGGTGAGCTAGGTGGGAGCTGTTCACTGTGCTCAGTAATAAGTTTCTTTGCATCTGCAAATCACAGGCTATTTTTCTTATACTTCACCAGTATAAGATGAAGTATATATCTGTTTATATATATATATAAAAACAGATGTGGAAGTGTCACACCTATTCTTTGGCCATATCTTTGAATCACAGAAAATAGTGCTGGCTGAGAGAGTCCTCAAAGATACCTAGCTCCTTCTTCTACACCAAAGTGGGATTAGCAATACTTACATCACACCTTATACATTTATCCAGCTTGCTTTTAAAATCCGCCAGTACTGGAAAGCCTGCACCCTTCCCAGGTGACCCTGCTGCCCCACATTAGCATTAGAGAGGTGTCACCATTAAAAAGCTTTTTTAGTATCCAACTTAAACATCTTCTGCTTTTATTTAAGCCTATGTAAATATGTATTTTATATATATAAATAAGCATTTACATGTATTCCATATATATAGTGTATGTGTGTGCCTTCACATATACATGTGCATATATGTGTGCATATGTATGTATTCATTCCTAAATCTGAAATCAGATACTAACCTATTTTAATAGCTCCAAGTGTTTTCTTCCGCTTTCACTTGCAACCTACTTCTTTTGCCCATTTTTGTATGAAGGCATATAAACAAAAGAGAAACAATATTCACACTATTCTAGGAGTTACACTCTGCCAAAATCCCAGTATGTCCAGACATATTTACTAAACTCACAGTTAGTGTTTTGTTTTATACTAAAACTTGTCTCTTAAAGCAGTGCTTTACCTTTAAAGTAGGGAAGCCATAAATTTTATACACTTAACTGTGATGGTTAAATTAAAAATTCCTATTTTCTTAAAATAATTTATCCACAAATGAAACCTCTTTTCTATTTTGGTCCCTTGAACCCTGAATACTATAATTCCTTTTCTACTAGCATTCCAGTATCAGAATATTCAGCGTTATTCTAATAAGAACTTTGTATTGTGCACCCAGGGTAACATATACACAGCTATTCTTCTTCATTGGCTCACAGACATTTTTCCCAAAGGATATATGGTTTAAGTCTGTTCTCTTCTTTAGACAAATTCATGTTCTTGATAAGATTTGTGCATTTCCTATTTTTTTAGAAAGCTGCATCATCCAGTTATCTAATACAACTGCATTCAATTAACATCAACCAGACTGGGACACCAAGCAGATTTATTGTGTTGTCTTGTCTGCTTGTTTTGTTTCTTAAAATGTTCTATGAAAGCTGTAAATTGACTCGTCTGCTTATATTAGCTGTAACATTTCAGGACCATTCAGACTACATTTCAAAATAAGAACTTAATCCATCTTTCTGCAAGGAAGGACATTTTTTATCAGGCCATTATTATTTATGGTGAAGGAAAGACCTTTCCCTAGGTCTGGCAGAAGTGTCAGTAGTCACTCTTTTAAAATAAACAGGTGAGATGCCATGATTAATAGTCTGGTCAATCGCAAATAGCAGACAGCGGAGCCAAAAATATAGCCAGAGAGAGACCTAAAGGTTTCAGTTTAAGAAGCAAATCTAGATCTAAAAAAATATAGAGGAACCCAAATAAAAGCAGAGCTGCATTTTTGTGCACCCTATGCCAATATGCAAGGGAACAGATCCATCCTTCCCCTCTACTAAGCTTTCATACAAGCAGAGGGGGAAAAAAAAAAAGCACTGGCTCCCTGTTACATTCCAGGGTTTTTTTTTCCAATCTGTTCATGTTAATGGTACAATTGGGGATTTCCAGTTTTTGTATCATCACTGCCAGGAGCAGGCTAATGGAGCATCTCAGAGACAGACCACAGAACTGCAGTGCCAGCCTCACAGGGCACTTTCCTCTTTTATTACACTCTGTAAAAGATGTCACACATGCTTTCTCTTAGCAGCCCTCATGAATCAGCAAAGAGCTGCCGAAGAGTGACCACCAGGGCACTTGGGAAAGAATCAGGTGCCAGCTGACAAAGTATTTCTTGGTGATTTACATTGTTTTCGTATATCTCTCTATCCACTTGGAGGAACAGGCCAGAGAGGAGCATTTACATATTTGTGTATTACAGGACAGACTGCAAAGAAGGGATGTTGTCATGCAGGAGCAGGAGGGAGGATTTCTTCCCTTTTAGCAGATGCAAAAAAAATATTTCAGTTCCTGTGATTTCTCCCAAGATCTGCATTAGCAAGTCCAATGTGTGGAGGGTGTGAGTCCTGTCACGGGTGGCAGCACGTCGGGGCACTGGGGAGTGCAACGTCAAAGTGCACAGCCACAGCTTTTCCTCACCTTTGCCTCTCTCTTCCCTTCCGTTTGGTGAACACTAGGGGCTTACACACACTGAAGAAGAAACTCCAGCATGACTGATTTTGTCAGTAGCCTGTTTCAGGGAGGTGAGAAATCAGCCGTCTTGAATTCCGGCAATGAAATCTGTGGATGCGGGTTGCAAAATATGTGGCCATCCCTGGGCAGGGCACTGCTTCCTGGTTTGTGTGCTGGGTTAAGAAGGCAGCTGTTCTTCAGACAGCCCCATCCTTCACGACCCAAAGGACAAGTGTAGAGAGAGAATACACAGGCTTTGTGATGCTGCTTTGTTCCTCTACTAAATTTCTGCTTTCTCTGGTTGCACAGTTTAAAAACTCACCTTAGTTTTGGGGGTTCTTAATCTCTGATCATGCTGTTTGTGGCCATGATGCCACTCCTTGGTGCCAGCCAAAAGAAGGTGGGACTGAGGAGAGGAAAAGAGGCAAGTGAAGTTTCACTGATTAAATATAAACTACTAACTGCACTGAGACCAGCTTTCAATTTCCCAAGGTTGCTTCTAGAAAGTCCTTTTTACCATAAGAAAATTGTCATCCTTCTAGGAGAAGTGCAGCACACATGAGTGAAAAGAGTGATATTTTTGTATAATATTCCGACTGTGATGGAACCCAGGCTGGAATAAGGAGGACGCCTCCTTCTGCTTCACTTTTCTGTTAATTGCAAATGGACAAAAGTTGCAAGTTGTGAGGATTCCTCACCAATCAGCAATAGGAAATTAACTTTATCATTAACCTTGTCTGTGCCCTCACCAATTTAATTGGCATTGGCCCAGGTTCCAGACCTGAGGCCAAGAAATATAGAGCAGAGCTTGATCAGGTGATGCAATGAGAGCTACTTCTCTCTCCAGCCATCCTGGACTAGCAACATGTCATCTTGATCCCTTGGCACAAAGCACAGGGTCTTTCCATGTCACCAGCGAGACTTTCAGCCAGTATAAATGAGCATAATATAATCAGTGTCAATAAAATAGGTTTTGCAACCCTTAAGAGTCTAACCATAATTATTAAACTCTCCTTGAAAATTTTCTTTTTAGTTCCCTTAAAAAAAAAAAGGTTTGTTACCCATCTCCTCACTGTGGGTAACCTCCTTCTCTCCAAGCTCCAGCTGGAACCTGCATCACACATTGCTCAGTGCCCTGTTGCAAAAAACATTCCCCATTTGCAGCACTAAATCCCCTGCACATGCTCCTAAAATATCTTCTGTGGTTCCTCATGCCTAACTAAACAATGCAAAATCCTGATTCTCTGCATACCTCCCACAGCCATCCCAGCTGCTCCTGACACCTTTCCTTTCCCCTAGGCACTCTTCACTCATCTGAAGTTACTCATCAGGAATCCCCTCCTCCATCACTTCTCTCTGCTTTTTCTTTCATTGGACCATTTTTTGAGAGGTAGGAGAAAGAAGTTATTTTAAATAAAACCTTCTTCAACTTCTTCCTCTCACATTAGTTTTAAAACTTCCCATAGTAACAAGATTTGAGCAGATGCTTAAAGATACGCTCATTTCTAGACGTTCAAGTCATCCTAAAGCCCTCTGGCCTGGGCTGTGTGTTGCTTGACCCACCAAGGCCTTGCAGGCCCTGGGAGTGACACCATGGCCTCGTGCTAATCCACATGACCTGTTTGGCCTTGAGAGCTTCTGAGCGTGGATCAAGGCAGTCTCTTTGCAGGGATCTGAGAGTCAACAAATGCTCCCCAGCAGACAAATCTGCTCTTGAGAGCGGACTTGAACCCTGTGCAGATGCCGCCTTTGAGTCACATCTTCCCCATCTCCCTTTTACACTCTGTCCCCAAAAGTAGCTACCCTGAGGCATTTGCTTTGAAAGGACATAATCATATTGTTCCCCCCTCATTATCCCTATTCCCAGCATCTGCACCTCATTGCACGGTCATGTCTTCCCATCATTCTCTTCTTAATTTAGTTTGGAAACTCTCTGGAGCAATGAGACATCATTATCTATTTTATAAAGCGCCATTCAGAGCCGTAGCAGAGTGGCACACATACGTGATAGAAATCCTACCCTTCCATTTTCCTCCAAAACAAGTGCAGAGCAGGTTAATGCTCGGTGCTCACTGTGAGGCACATGCTGCTGGCTTTCCCCTACAACAGAGGTGAGAGCTCACTGGGCTTTGGTCTTCACAGAGTGCTGTGGGAGGCCTCCAGCTTTTCCACTCCTGACAACCACACTCCCACAGAATGCATTTTGATGGCGATTTTTGGAGTGCCAGAGCAATGATGCTCAGTAACAAGGTGATTTCACTACCTGCAGAGTCAGGAGTATGCAGGTTTCCCCTCTGGTTTGGTAACATCCACAGGGTGCTTGTAGCATTGTAATGTACTCAGTGCAGTTCCAGCACACACAGCTGAGCTCCAGTAGCACGTGTCAAGCTGCCTCACATTCCCCTGCATGTCCTTCCCCTATGGGCAACCCCACAGTCAAAGGCAGGGCAATTCCTTGGGCTACAGGGAGGCAGAATTTTATGGGGTGAAAACCTATGACTATTTCTGGAAAGACATCATTTCCACTGCAGCTAACAGTACAGCCTGATGCTGGTTACAACAGGCCGTAAAATTGACACTGCTCTGGGAAGACAGAGGAACATCTAGCAGGATTGCTGATACAGCAGTTATTTCCTCTATGCCCTTGCAAAAATGCATCTATATTGTTAATGGTTGGTTTCAATGATCTTAAATGATTCTATGAGTCTTCCTGGGGTCACCTATAGCTTACCCAAAGTTAATGTGCTGAGAACTGGGCTAGATGTCAGATCCTCAAACTAGTTTTCCTGAGATACCCTGGAGAACTGTGAATTGGCCATTGGATGGTTACTGAAACAATTAATAATCTCCCTTCATTTTTAATAATGATAAAATATCTTTAATGGAGACCCAAAAAAACTAGCACAAATGATACTGCCTGCAGCAATGACAAAAGTTCTTTACTTGTTGCTAGTGATGTAGAGCACTAGGCACACCCTGATGTTCCCCCAATATACAATGAGGTGAGTAAGCCTGTGTTCAGATCTGTGTAGAGTCATGGGCAGTGAGGGGAAAGTGCTGGACTGGGACACCAGAGACCTGGGCTCTGAGGCTTGACCTAATGCTGAATGTCACCTAAACTTGGGTCCAATCCTCTCCCATGTCTGTGCTTCTGCTTCTACTTCCACCTTTGAGATTTTCTTTTAAATATATTCAAATTAAATTTTCTTCCTTAAGTTTACGTAGGACTGATACAAGCAGTGGGGACCCACCTATGTGGGAGTGGAACTGAGCAGGGGCACGATCATGTTACAAACCCCAGCATCCCTGGACTGGGCACTCTAGATGTAGCTGCACTGACCTCATAGGCAGATCACTCTCAGAGCGATTCCTGGTCTTGGGCATGAAACTCAGAAGAATCGGGTGATGTTGGGACCTTACCGACCTTGGCCAGGCTCAATCAAGCCACTCACTTGCTCGCCACACTACAAGTGAAACATGGAAAGAGTTTAGCATTCAAGCTGTGTGACCTTGCTGTGAGGAGACAGGAATGATGTCAAGGTTTTGTGCATGAAGCGCCCATGACAAAACATTAGCTCAGGTCAGACACTACTGAAATGT
Source organism: Dicrurus megarhynchus (assembly GCA_013399195.1). Classification (NCBI taxonomy): domain Eukaryota; kingdom Metazoa; phylum Chordata; class Aves; order Passeriformes; family Dicruridae; genus Dicrurus; species Dicrurus megarhynchus. The sequence goes on along the minus strand of VXAD01001938.1, from coordinate 541,535 downwards.
AAAAGGGAGGATGACTGTCAGCCTATCAACAACCAAAACAGAGAGCCACTGCCGTTTTATGCACCAACACATGTAACCGCTGTCAAACAGAAACTTCTTTCTCTCAGATTTGTAAAACCACCGGCCTGGGTAGTAACTGGACTCCCACTACCAACACCTTTGGATAAGGAAGTAGCAGCTTGGGCCAGATAACAGCGCTAGGAATCAGTGTGCCCAAATATGCCAACAACCAACGAGCATTTATACTCGTTTCTGCTATTTAAATACAATTTGTGTTTAAAAACGAGGCCGTGCCCCTGGATCGCACCCGGCAGGGACGGGCTGTACCTACACACAGGTGGGCAGCGCGCTGAGGCACACGCCGCCGGGGCTGCCGGTTCGCGCTGAGGGGAGCGGCAGCGCTTCCTCGGCACGGCGCGGTGCCGGCAGGTGCCGGGGCTCCCCGCGCGGGGCACTGCCGGGGCAGCCCGGGGCGGCTCCGGAGACGATGCCGGGCGGCCGGGGACCCTGACACGGGCAGGCACAGCCTCGCCGCCGGCACCCGCTTTCCCTAATGGGCATGTGCGGCGCTCGCACATGCCCACTCGGGCCGCGCGGGGCC
>VXAD01001938.1:300376-540050 GCA_013399195.1 Dicrurus megarhynchus | reverse complement strand
TCCTCAAGGTAACCCCGGCGGGTCCCCCGGCCCCGAGCATCGCCACCCCGCCTGGCCCGGCGCCCCGCTCCCCGTACCTGCCCGCCGGCACGGACCCACCCGCGCATGCCGTGCTCTGCCCGCCCGGCACGGGCGCTGCCACCGCAGCTCCCCGGTCACCTCCCTGCAACAGTTGGGACGCCAGCCCGCCGCGGGGAGCCGGCTCCGCGCTCCCCGCCAGCGCCGCAGGCTCCGCTCTCTTCCTCCTTTTTTTTTTCCCCCCCCTCCTCTTTTTGTTTTTTCCCCGTTTTGTTTTTATTTGCTTTGGGTGAGCGAGAAGGGCAGTCTGACTAGCTTAAATAATTTTTCGGTGTCTCTACTCGCGTGGCAGCTGTGCTCCCGGCTTAAGGCGTCTCGGGCTTTGATAAACTCAAACTTCAAAAACAGTTAGGTACCAGTCTGTCAGGCTGCCGAGAATGGTTTTGGGGGCTGCTGCTGTGTCTGGACTGCACTTCTGCATGGAGAGGGGTAGCACAAAACCTTCTTCTCACTGCTCATCAAGGCAAATGACATAACTCAGCAGCTTATTTTTAGCGGGTAGTGTTTTTTTCCCCTCCACTCCCAGCCCACCACCACCGGTTTCATAGATGAAGAGAAAATCCAGCCCAGCTATAGATTGCAGGCATGGTGCAGCCTGTGCTGCCGGTTCAAGTTAGAGCGGGCAGCATCTTCCCACTTGAGCAGCACGGAGTGTGCGAGTCACAATCTGACAGGACATCTCACCATACCACATATCATAACATGTCGGAAACCTCCGTTTCTTGAAGCTGGTATGCCAGTTCATACCCCAGTAGTTTTGATCAATTTTGGAAAGAAAAACAAGGAGGATAGATGCAAAAACTGAATGCTAAGAGGGTCAAGCTCACTCGAGAAAAAGAAAAGGAACATTTGGAAATAACCAGAGGTGTGGTTAGCTCAATCCTGCACATTTTTATTGTTGCCCTGTGGAAGCCCAGAAGATTTCAGCACTGATTTTTTTTCCCCCTGAATGTCAAACTGTCAGCCCATATAAAAGCCAATGTTAATTATTCTTAATCACTTCAAGGAGTGTCTCTTCTAAAATGAATAAACAGATGCAAACACCTATTGTAAGAGACTTCAGGGAGACCTCCCTCTTTACTAAACAGTGAAATAACTGTTACAGTGAATTTATTTGTATTTTATTTCCACTGTAGGCACATACAGAACTGTGGTACAGAGCCACTCAGTATTTTCTGTTTTCCTTTTGACATATTACCCAACAGTAATGAGCAAACATTTAATGAGTGTCGACTCACTAAGTACAGTAACAGCAATGTTACTGGCAAATGAGAAAACTCCAGAGAAACAATTGTCATTCCTTCATTTTCTTGTCCTGTGAATTGCATTTGCATCCAGTATGTGCACATTTACTCAGTCATAGAATAATAATGATAATGGATTTTTTCTCTGTACTGCTTTCTCTAGAGATGTGTAGTTTTATCAATAGCAGAGTGACACACAATAAATGGTACTCAGAATCTTTCCGCAAGCAAACTTCTGCATAAGATTTATCACATCAGCAAAAGAGGTATAAGTTAGAAAGTTCTGTCAGTATTTAACACAGCCCCATTTTTAATAGACAGAATTCACTAACAATTTTTTTTTTTTTAGTGAGATAATGAACACCATTGCCATTTGATTGTTTAGACATTGTCAGGCATATCTGATGCATTATTTCCAACTCTTTACTTGTCCACTTAATTCCAATATGCTTTGTGTAGAATAGATTAAGTGCCTTGTCCTGGTTATGTTTCTGTTTGTGGGCAAAGGCAGGCTCAGGCAGCTGCCTGTCCAACCTTGTGGATGGCCCCACGGGTCAAAGAACAGCAAAACAGGAAGGAGTGCTTCTATCTCCCGATATTGTTGTACCTGTGGTGATGCAGGGCTACATCATTTTGTGTTAATATGGCCCACCAAGGAAAGGAGAAAGAAAAAGGTGGCCGTCAGGGTTTTCCTGTACACATTCAGTTGCATGAAAGGGAGAAGGGAGCAAAGGCAGCCCCAGCTGCAGTCCAGAGCCAACCAACTCAAAGGAGTGTGCTTGTAAATAACTGTCCTGGGTGGAACCATAGAGTAAATCTCACTCACATTTCTGAAGCTGCCGTGTAGGCACAGTTAGGGCAGAGAACCTACATGGCACCTTTGCTTATCTTTTCTTTTCTGAAGGATGACCTCCCCAAGGGAAAGGTTTTGCTTTAGAATAAGTGTCAGGTTGGACGCTGGCTCCTCCCACATGGCTGTTGCTGCATCTCCACCCTGCTCAAGCAGGAGAATGGGAGACACAGGAGGATGGTTGCCCCAGGCAGATGCTGGCTCCTCTTGGAGCGCATCTTCTTGGCTTCCTTACCTGCCATATCCCAGTTCATCTGCCAAAGAGGGAAAATAATGAGCTTGAGCAGCTAAAGCTTCCCTTGTCATGTGCCAAGGGAAGGAGATTTCCCCTGATTTAGGCAGAGGAAGAAGTCAGCTTCTGTTCTTGTCCCTTAGTAAAGAGATACGAAGTTTTGGGCTCTGAGCGATCAAAACTGAAATATAGATGGTACTGTCAAAAGTTAATCAGTCTAACATCCAAATCAGTTAATCATTCAATGAAATAACTCTTGTGGTGACTTCTCTAGAACACTCTGGTTAGCTTAGTGCAGTTCCTCAGGGCACGTTATTCACCTGAGGAAGTCACCGTTGCCAGTACTGCACGATACCTTGTTGCTGGCTGGGAAGGGACTCTGGGCAGGGCTCAGCCTCAGAATTGTCTCAGCCCAGGGCTCAGGCAGCACTCCCAGAGCAGGAGCTGCTGAAGGGCTCCCGCTGTCAGCGCACATCTGCCAGCGCGACGCTGGCTGCTCCCAGGACAGCCCCAGGTCTTGCTGGACGCACAAGCTGCTCACACAGGGTCTCTCCTCATTAGCAGAGAGGTGTGTGGCTGCCTTATAGAATAGTTTTGATTTGGAGATGATGCTGAGTACTCTTTCACTTCTTATTTTTGTGCAAATCTCTACCCGTAGTTGTCATAGCTCCCCACAAGTGCTTACACCATTCTAGGCCTGCCATCCCAGCGTTGCATTTCCAGCTGCCATAGTCACTTGCAGAAGGGAGAAATCTAAACATATCCTCAATCTCTGGTCTTGAATAGGTGTTCCAATAAAAAGCCTTGGTAGAATCTCAGATATGGAAGAGATGCATCCTGAGACTGAGATACCGTGGGAGGACAATAATGAAATTTTACTTGCTGCAGTACCTGCTCTATAGCTGAGCATAGGGAACTGGCATCCTGTGCTGCTGGTGTGCAGGACATTTCTTCCTCAAGATTTGTCTTTCAAGAGAGAGAGGGGTAGGAGATAAAACACCTAATTGAAGAAAGTGTCCTTTTACCCCTGTGTTTCCAATAAGTGCTTAGAAAAGCAAAAATAATTGGGATATTTGGTGTGGACCATCATGCAGAGGTTCAGGTGATCATATGAAGTCTGTAGAATTTGTCTAAGAAAAGGTAGAATCCCACCTAAAAATAGTGGTAGAACAGCCCCCCTACCATTTCATGGTGATATTTTCACTTGCAGCAAGAGAGTTGTTAGGGTAAACTCATACAGACTCACTGGGAATACAGACCTAGACAGATTTTTGAACGTCAGAAAATATGTTCTAACTTAGAGCTTGAGACACTGATCCTTTTGAGTCTCTTTATTCCTGTATGCTTACAGTGAGTTAACTGCATTATAATAAAGACTTTTTTAAATTAAATATTTCCCTTTTTTTGCAGAAAAATATTCTCTCTTCCATTTCCATTACTGTGTTTATAACAATAACATAGTACTAATATTTTTGTGGCAAAAGCTCTACTTAAATATCAAGACATAAAGATGAAAAGGGGTTGAAATGTAACATGCCTTACTGAAGGGGATTGTATTTGCAGTTTGATTCTATAAAAATCTGTAGATGGCAGGGGTTTTTTTTCTTAAAGAAGCCTTTACTAACTACAAATTTTTAGAAGTGCTTACACATTGCTCCTCTAATATAAACTGGCCAGTAATTAATCTAGATAACTGACTAAATATGTATTTGTACACACAAACAAAGTAAAATCGGGTATTTCTGTTTAAGGACACATTTATTTAAGAACTTCATAACTTCTGATTATTGCAGAAAAAAACAGTTTGGCTTTAAAATCTTGCAGACCTCATATTTGTTGGGATTTTAGTTCCTCTCTCTGCTCCTTAATTATTCTGTTCCTGTTAACGTGTGTTTTGGCACGCTCTGTCTGCGGTCCTCACGGATTTCCTCACTTACTTTGTACATGTGAGGAAATTCGTGGAGGAAACAACCATGTTTAGAAATAACCACATTCCCTTGTCTGTGGTATTCCCAATTGCTTTGCTGTACAAACATGGCACGCTTAAACCATTATTTCCAAAGTCGGTGGAAGTGGGTTGTGGTCGTTCCACAGAGCCAAAAGCTGGGTCTGTTGTGATCCTGAGTAACGCGAAGTGCCCTTTTTTTAGAAACTTTTGGCTACTTCTGAATGCCTGGACACAGGCAGTCAGCTGTGGATCTAGCAATGGATGTAGTAGGTCTCCACCTTCTCTGGGTAGCTCAGGCACTAAAAACGCTTCTCGGGAAACAGTCAATAGAACATACAGTGCATTCTGGTGAAAACAAAATAAAGGCTGAAGTCATGTCTTTAGAGCAAGGCGGTAAGATGAGGGGAAGAGTCCTAATACAAGAAAAACAAGGGTGTGAAAGCAGCAGAAGTGCAAGCCTGTTGTCATAGCAGCACAATGCTGCAGGGCTAAAATGTATCTTATGCGAAAACAGATGAGAATTAAGATACGCAGGTAAGATCCGGGCACAGCCAGGGAAGAGCAAAGGTAAATAGCACATTGCAAGGACAGTGTGGAAGTGTGTGCAGAAGCCCCCCTGAGCTCCCGGTGTCAGCAGCAGCAGCTCCTCTGCGTGATTCCTGCAGGCAAGAGGGTTTGGTCTCTTCCGCAGGCACTGGTCAGCGCCTGGAGCAGAAGTCCTAAAGTCGCCTGTGCCTGGGAGGATGACCACATCTCACTGGTGCCTGCCATACCCCTGCCCTACTCCAGTACTGCTGGGACAGGGCCCCTCTGCTCTCCCTCCTCCTTCACTCTGTGGTGTGATGCTCCCTACAACCCTGTGCTGCTGCCAGCCGAGCAGCCCGTGCTTGGAATACCCAGCATCCCGTGTTGCCTTGCCTTTCCTGCCTTGGAAGGTCAAACTTTGCTTCCCCTCTTACAAATGGAGCGCATGGAGGACAGGTGTTTCCAATAGGTGGCTGAATGTGTTGTGTATGCTGGGGGCATCACCCCTCAGGGAGAGCACCCGAGTGGGCAGGGCAGGAGTCAGAAGCCAGGGACATCTGTGCGTCACAGCCAGCGAGGCCAGGCCACCCCCAGGCAGTGCCACAGGGCTCAGGGAGAGCTGCCCAGGCTCCCCATTGACCACATTCATACTTCCCAAAAGCTGTGACAAGGCCCTGCCTCTAAGTTGGGGTTTACAGCAGGAGAACCCCCTCTCTCCTGCTGGAAGATAGAAAGAGGAGCCGAGTTGTTAATTAACACCATCAGCTGTGAACTTGCAGCTATTAAGGTTTCCCTGCGGCACAGAAGGGGTTGTTCCTCAGCCTTCTGCTGGAGGAGCCCTTGGCAAGAGCCCCCTTAAAAGCAATATAAGGATGGAACGGTGTTCATGGAGGCATCTGAGGTGCATGAAGAAAGCCACCGGTGCAAGATCAGACACAGGAGTGAAGTTTTATTGGTTTCTCCCCATTACGAAAAATTGATCTCGTTGCTGCACACCAGGCTGTGCAGAGAGGTTTCTGCTGCCCAGGTGTCCTGTCCTCCAGCAGCAGTCATCCCAAAAAACAGAGTGGGCTTCTCTCATTGGAACAAATTCAGGCAGATTTACAAGGTGATTGTCAGAATTAAGATGGTATTGATTAGAAAAGCTTCTCCACTTCAGGTTAGAGAAGAAAAATCATATCTAGTGATTTTCTGTAGCTACCAAGAAGACAGATGGAAATGTAAATGCACGCACATCTGCCGCTTCGAGCACTAATAGTTGTCCCTCAGTTGATGACTTGTAGTTTGAACAATTTTTAGATTTTATTTTTATGAAAATTGTTTGGAGAAAATATAAATCACTGTGTTTCGGACAGCTAAAAAATTAGTCGCAAAAATAAATCCCGTGCATAATTAGTATCTTAGCGTCTCTTCAGGAAACCTGATTGTAGGACTGAGAAAAAGAGCCAAGCTACTCATAGTGATCCTCGCTGCTTGCTCTCCAGCTGTGACTTCTGATGTTTATCCCGAGCCATTAGGATCTGTTGGCTTCCTCCATCGGCTGTGTGCACGCTCTTCATCCCCCGCTAGGCTCGCGTGGTCAGGAGGCCACTGCCCACCACCCCCTTTGAGCCTCTGCCCTGCACCCGCGGTCTCGGACTGACAGCAGGGCACAGCCCTGGCCAGGGGCTCCCTTGCCCTTCCTGCTCAGCACCTTCTGATGAAAATGCACTCTTGAAAGTTTAATTCAGCCCATGTCTGCAGAACCCATGGTGGGGTTTTTTTGTAAATTAAGCTGGAAGCTGTGCAACTCTTTTCTCTCTCATAACCTTTTTACGTTTTGACTGAGGCCACCTCTTGACGTGAATAAAAAAGTACACTGCAAAGGTATGAAATGCCAGAGATTACTGAGATCATAGGAAAAGTGGAGAAATTTATTGCTATCCTTTAAAGGCATTTTCTCCTCTTCATTTTCCTTGGCACAAGTTACCTGTAAAAATTACTAAAAGAGTAAACCAGTTTCTCATAAAAATGAAGTGTATATTTTAAATTATTGTCTTCATCCTGCTTTCTAGTTTTTCAGTCTTGAGCCCAAAACAATGATAAAATTTTAAACAGTAATAGATAATGAGTTCAGAGCCTTCTCAGTCTTTCCTCCATAACCACGAGATCAGACATTTCTTTACTTTTTTTTTTTTTAAATTATTTTTTTTAATGAAAGCTGAGATTAAAAGAAAAAAATCACAATACTTCAGGCTCAAGGACTCACAGAAAAAAAAGACTTGGTGAAAATGACAGCAAAACAATTCTAAGAGTGGCAACACTGAAGAGTGAAGCTAAAATTGAATTTGAACCATCAGATGGAGACTGCAAGACCAAATAAGGCAAATAATAGCAGCAACAAGAAAGTAACGTGGCTTTGCAAAGATGATGCTCCTGAGAGTAAAACATCTGTGCCAGATCATTTGCAGTGCAGGAGGACATCCATATATCCAGCTAGTTTTGTCTCATTGGCCATTCATCGACTGTATGTCGAGTACAAAGTACAGCCGAGTCCTTACGATGAGTGATGTCCCCTATAAACACCACATGTCACCACTCAGCAGCAAAACCAAACATGTTTTTGAGGTATATATGATGAGCAGGAGGTAGTTGTACACATCCTTGTGATTAAAAATTGTGTTTGTGACTGACCCAGCTTCCAAGAGAGTCAGGATGTATTTTCATGAGCTGGGCATCGGAGCTTGTCAAAGACTGAAGGGTCCCATTGTGTGTTGCTGTCTCTGTCATGGTGGCGTTTCCCTGGGAGCAAAGCTGTGCCACCAGCAGGGTGAGACCCAAGTGGGACACTGGTGGCTGGGTCCTCATCCCCTTTGCCCGTAGAATTGATTGGGGTAGGAGATTATGTAATGTGAGTTTAAAGGATTTCTGGGATTGGACCATTTTGCAGATGAATCAGCAGTTTCTAACCCATCCCTGCTGGGATGGGATCTGTTTCCTTCACAGGGAGGCTGCAGACTTCTTTGTTACCTGATTAAATTAACAAAATTCTGGTAATACCTGCTCACTTTTGAATGAAAGAAAGGCTTTCTCAACAAAGCAAAGGCATACAAGTTTTTCTCACCCCTTCTTGTAGCTTTCTGCATCTTTTGCAGGGACTTAAGAATAAAAACTAGCATTCCTTTCTGTCCTGATCATACATCTGCAAGTACAACCCTTTTGCCTTCAGGCACAGCTTTGATGTCACTGCTGAAAGTTGTGCCAAGCTCTGTGCAGTGGAGAGCTGTCTCATAGAGCCCAGTGTGGGACTTGGCCATCCCAGGGCACCCAAGCTGACCCTACTGCGGGGCTCTGGTTCCCGGCGCCTGTCTTCTTGTGCTGGTAGCAGAGGTAGGAGGACCGGCAAAAATAAAACAGCTTGAAGAATTTGCAGCCATGGATCTCTGAGGCCGTGGTGCAAAGGGCTTAGCCCAGGATGAGTGAAACGATTTTTGCTTTCTGACATCTCCTCCTGGGCCTATGGACAGAACCAGCTGGCAGGACAGTGCGATTTCACCACCTCTCATCTGTCAGATGTGCCACAGGCTTAAACATGGCTTGGTGTGGAGGTGTGAGACCAGTACAACCCTCACCTGGAGGTATTTGCCAAAAGGGATTTGTCTCCTGGTTGAAGCCATCTTTCCTCTCTGTCTAAAATAAATAATCGAGTGAGCATGGGACTTATAGTAGGTAAAGACCAAGATGTTACCAAATGCAAATTACTAAAGACTAAAGGAAAACACTGTTCTAGAAATCTCTAATGTGGTGCAGGACACACATAAAACACCATTTTCAGAAGGTAGGGGGGAAGTCCAAGGAATGGTCACTGTTTAAACAATGGCAAAAGGAAGAGGTGGAAGTTATTATTTTGTGTCTGAGCACTTTCAGGGACTGTGTGCCACCATGGTGAGGGAGCTTAGGTGGTGCTGTGCAGTTCTCATGCTGCAGTGCTCTGGCATCTCAGCAGTAAACTGCTTTTTGGTTCCTTGCACTGTTAGCTAGGTGAAAAAGCTGGGAGCAATGAGCAAGCAGTGCATGTCTCCCTTCAAGAAAAAACATTCATTCAGATTTTGTTATTCCTTTAAATTTCCCTTTCTCCTAATAGGATCAGTAAGGATAAGAATAGCTGGATAAATGAGGATCTGGTAGTCAATCGTTTGTCCCAGAACTAGGTGCCAGGTTTATTCCGAGCGTGGTTACTTGCTATTCCAACCCTCTGCACTGAGTGCAGTATGCATTATGCATTACTGTATTGCTGATGTTGTCCCCATCACACAACAACCCTCACCATCAGACTGAAGTTTCCTGGGGGACCTCCTGGTGTAACATAGGCAAGCCAAACTGCAGACTGTGCAATCCTTTGAACTCACAGGATGTGCCCTTGTAAGCTCTTGGAGCTTCTGTTTTCTGTGGAAACCAGTCACCCAGGGTTATGAGTGTGGGCTCTGGATGCGGGTGGAAAAATCTGTGTGGCCACCGCTGAATTCCCAGCATGGCAGCAGAAAGCAGAGTGCCATGGGACTGCAGCTCTCATCAGGGAAGAGGCAGCATCCTGTGGCTCACAGGCTGCTACAGACAAGCAAAGGGGGAAAGGAGAGAGAGCCTGCAGCCATGCTGCAGCACACCCCTGCCCTGCACTGAGGCAGCAGACGGCTTTCCTAGCATCAGGTCTGAACAAAGTGCAGATAAAGTGATGTGTTTGTCTTGAGAAGGACAGTCTGGGTCAGGATTCCCAGTGCTGAATCCTTGGGCGTGCTGGTATAGTTCTCAGCATACTTTGTTGGGATGGAGGGAACGGCATTTTCCTCTTTTTTGGCTGCTTGCCACCAATTTGAGACCAAGCATTGTGGCCACTGGCAAAGCTCAGGATATATCTCATAGCTGCTCTAAACGGCACGAGCCTGCAGCCAGCTCTGGGGGCTGCTCAGCTGCCAGGATATGCCAGGACACAGAGCTATCTGCCTGCGTCCCTCTCCCCCACGAAGCGCCATTGCTGAGGTGGGATGGGCAGGTCCTCCCCACGCAGTGCCCAGCAGTCCAGCACAGCATGGCCTCAGAAGCACCAGGCCACTGCTGCAGAACAGGCTCCTCAGCCTGAAATTTTCATTTCTGAGAGGAAAGAAGTGTTTTAGGTATGACATTTAGCTTCTAGCCTTTCACTAAAGATGAAGTAATAGCTGTGATAGATGAGGTTATTTTATAACCTAAATATTGAAAGAAAGTGCTTCAGATGTGGAAGGAAGCAAATGCTGCAGTGAAGCAGGGTGGGTAAATAGCAACACACACTGTTTGATAAAAGTTGCATGTCAGTTTAGTTTCTTCTGCGTTGTGTCACTCCATAGATCCTCTCTGAAGGAGCTGTATTGTGAATGTAATAAAGGCAGGAAATTCCTTCTATTCCTCCTGGTTTCCCTCAGCTGCGCTTCTTTGTGTGACGTCTTGTTTTATAGCTGTTGTCAATGAAAACCACTCAGTAGCTCCCACTGCAAAAAAATTAAAATCAGATATCTGTCTTTGATCCGGTAAATCAGGGAATTTTCGCCAAACTGTAGTGATGTACATTATAATTTGTACCCTAAAACAGCAGAGCTTTGCAACCCCAAACTGAAAAGATGGGAAGTATTCCCCACAGAGGTTCATTTCTTTGTCATGTTCCTACAAATAATTTAATTTGTTTTGTTTTCGAAGAAAGTTGTGCAAAAGACCCTAATCTGTCGTATAGACAGTTACATTTGTTCTCCCACCACAGTGGAAAATTTTGCTTCTCACCATGGCCAGGTATCATGTTCTCACAGTACTGTGAAAAGATTTGTTAGTTCAATTCATTTCTCAAAGTTATCTTTCTAATATCAGTATTGAACTGTTACTTTTGTAAAAAAAATCAAAACTACTCAAATGTGGAAAAATACACCCCCAAGCTGCTAGAGAAACAAGATGAGAATATAGGAATGTTGTAATCTTTGTCTATATGATGTCGCATTATCCTGGGGAATGGCGGCAACATAACTAAATTTATACCCATCACAGACTGTGCAATGTAATCACAAACCAATCAGATTGATAGTACCAGATAAATGATGGGGGGTTGCTGCAATAAAGTCACTATGACTGTTTAGTTTCAACAGATGCAGGAGGTTAGCCAGGATTATTAGGCATTTTTTCCATTGCCCCCAGATGAGTGTATAAGCTCTACTGCTCTCCTGTACACCATCTTCTATTTCTTTAAACAGTGTTTATCATCAGAAAGAGTGATACATGTTGGCAAACTCAATATTTTATTTTTGGCAAATATTGTAACCCCAGCCTATTAAGGCTATTCTCTTGCCACATTTTAAATTTCTTGTTTGTTCTATGTTGACTAAAATGGATTCAGAAAAGGTTGCAAGAGTTTTCTGTATTTTTTCAAGAAGAGATGGTAATTTTTTCTGCCTTTCTGATGCTCAAAAATAACTGAATGGTTTTGGGGTCAGAGCTCAGGCATGGCAAATTACAGAAGGATGAGAAACAACTTAAAAAGGAGGGTGCACTAACAGCTGCTAGACCTAAAAATAACCTGCAAACCCTAAAGTTAGGGGACCCTCACTAATTAACAGAACCTCTCAGAGGGAGCAAGAGAAAACCAGTGTCTGTCTCTGCCATTGCTTCCTGCTCTCAGACTACTGAGGATTTGATGGGGGAAGGAGGGAGGAGAAAAGAGGGCAAGGCAGTTATTGCCAGCTGTCTTTTCCCTGCTGTGCCAGCAGTCTCTATACGTGGGACATGCAGCTGTGGCCTGTCCTTTACTCTGAGCGAGTGCTGGTCCTCTGCACTGCCAGGCTGCTGGCAAATCCTGCACAGGTGGCACACCTGGTCATGGTGCTCTTCTGCCTTCTGTACCTCAGGCTGATCTCTTGAGAGAGTAATTGGGCAATCCTGAGCACAACAGTGTCCCTGGACGTGATTGGGTTGCAGCTGACCTGTTGACTTTACTTATTTAGAGAGGCCAGTCAGCAGATGCATGTGGCATGTATGCAAGTCACATTATGCCAGAGTTACCAGCAAAGGACATAGGGGAATAATACCGCTGGTTTGATGCATGTTTCCTTTTTTTTTTCCTGCAATATGTGTGTTATTAATACCACAGTCACCGGAACTTTTGTTGTTGTTGTTGCTTACATCAAATAGAAAAAGGACGGCGGTGAGGAGCTGCTGTTGTTCTGGCTGCTGCTGTGCGAGATGAACTCATGAATAACGTGTGTGATTTCTCTTTCCCTTGTAGTTGCACTCTGCAGTGACCAGGATCCAAGTTCAAAGACCTGGTTTCAATTACACGTTTGCCCATATATGTATCCTGAACAATGACAAGACATGCATAGTGGACGACATAGTGCATGTACTGGAGGAATTAAAGGCTGCTCGTTCTTCTAATCGAACTAATTTTGCAATCACTTACCCGATTACTCACTTAAAGGATGGCAGGGAAGTGTATAATGGGCATCAGCTCGGTGGGGTTACCGTGCACAGCAAGGACCGGGTGAAGTCTGCGGAAGCCATTCAGCTCACCTACTACTTGCAGGCAATCAACTCCTTGAATGACATGGTGGCAGAGAAGTGGGAATCCATTTTTTGTGACACTGTTGAACTTTTCCAGAAATCCAACAGGAAAGTCAAAATGTATCCTTTCACTTCTTCTTCGCTGAAGGAGGATTTCCAGAAGACAAGCAGGGTGTCAGAACGCTACCTGATCACAAGCTTGGTTCTTGTGGTCACCTTGGCCATTCTCTGCTGCTCCATGCAGGATTGTGTCCGCAGCAAACCCTGGCTTGGCCTTCTGGGATTGCTGACAGTGACCCTTGCCACCCTGACTGCAGCTGGGATCATCAATCTCACTGGTGGGAAATACAATTCCACCTTCCTGGGAATCCCCTTCGTCATGTTAGGTAACTATCTCCTCTCTCTTTTGTGTGTTTGTGCCTCCCTGACGCATTTCCCAGTAAGCAGAGAAGAATCACTGCATGGTTCCTGTTGTCTCATCCCTGCAGCACTGCCCCATGCCAAATGCACACTGCCTCTTTTCCTAAACTGTTTTTATGGTGCCTGGATGTTAAAATCATGCCTGGGGCTCCAGTATGGCGTAGCACAACGCTGTGGGATGTGGAACCTGTGCAGTAGCAAGGAACAAGGATGTGCAAATGCCGTGCCTTTTGCAGAGAGGGAGCCCAGCTGCTGCTTCTCTGTGGATGTTTGATTCTGGTTTTGGAGGGAGACCTTTGCAGTGGTCCCCATGCAACACTGACAGCATCAGCTGTGCTGGCAAATCAAAGGGCTGCCCGTGTTGGGCATTTAGGGAGTGCTGGCTCCTTTGGAGACCAGAGCGGTGCTGTCCTGGCTTGGCAGGTGCCTGCCTGTGGGATAAGAGCGGTGGTTGGTTCTGGGTTGCATTTCTCCAGAAGTCCCTGTGTTGGCTGAGCATAGGGAGGGTTTCACAGCCCTGGGGGAGAGAGCTTTGACACCCCTGGCCAGGGATGGACGTGCAAGCCCAGCACCAGCACATCCCACAGCAGAGGGTTATGGAGGGAAGCGGCACTGGCTGCTCCCTGGCTCCTGTGCCAGCAGAGACGTCTTTATCCCCCTGGGTTTTGTACCACCTTCACTCACTGTGGAATATGGAGTGGTTTTGGTTTGGTTTGGTTTGGTTTGTTTTCCTTGAGGGTAGGAAAGGGGGAGACAGAAGTGTGGTCATCTTGCTCCCAACCCAAAGTCAGAGCCCTCTCCTGCTGGCACCAGGGCGTTTGTGGGAATGCTGCATATTGTAGCCAAAGAAGCAGGAGGACTTCACAGGAGACAAAACAAGAGCTCTGGAGAGTTCACAGCCTCTTTGTTTGTGTTTGGTTCATAACCAGTGTGAAAAGCTTTGTGCACTGTAGGTGTTTAATATGTCCTTGTTCACGCCATTATTCATTCGTGGAGAATAATACATGCATTGATTTGATCACAGCTTCCCCAGCTGAAAATCAGTGTTCAGTAATACTTCAGGTTTCAAGTGTAAGAGTGTCTCCACTGACTTAGTCACATCATGTAGTGATACGTTTGGAGCACAGCTATTTTTGTATCCAGCACCAGGTTCCTGTGCCGTGCCAGTACTGTAGTGCTGTAGCACTGTGGTATTGTTGCACTTTAATTAAAGACTATGCTTCAGTGCATCACACTACCAGTTAACATACAGAATATATTCAGTGACAAACAGAATTCAGCTACATTACATCGGCTGTCATTTTCAGATGACATCCATGAAAATTAAACTACATTGTAATCTAGAGGAAATGCAGAACAAGAAAGTCAGAGTCAAAAGAAGGGTGTCTTTCTGACCTGAGTCTCTGGTTTCTTTGGTGGGTTTTAATGCCTGTTCATGTATTATAAAATTCAATTCTTCAAATTAAGTAGTGTATATTAAGTGTAACTTTAGATAGGAGGGGGATTTTCAGATGTGTTACAAAAGCAGCAGAAAAGCAGTCTGAAGTCCAGACATATGAAGTGAAATTACATGGGGAAAGCGACTTAAAAATATGAAATATTAGCTTTGTTTAGGGATCAAATATCTGCTCACTGGGACAATCTTTCAGATCTTTAATTTACTAATAGTGACAATGCTGAGACTTGAAATCCTCAAAGACATACAGATAACTATGAAAAATTTCACATATCTATTTTAGTGCTCCTTTAAGTACCAAGCTGTATAGTCAACTCTGCTTTTCCTTTTTTTTCTTTTTCCTGATGTTTGGTTTTGGTTTTTTTTGGTCTTGTTTGGTTAAGTATTCCACTCTTAAAAGGGCAGCTCAGCTCCCACTGTGAACAAGTCAAGATAGAGCAGCCAAGTTCATGTGAATCTTGCCCGTTTCTCCAGCTGCATAAAATCTCCCAAGGTATGGGAATATCAACAGGTGAACAGAAGGCACTGAACGCATTTTGGAGTTCTTAATGAGAACTGTTTTAAAGTGGCAGATAGCTAGAAAGGCTTTTATTTTTTTTCCTGAAGTACAACGGAAAGATTCAGCATGAGTTTTGAAGTGTATTTCATACCTAGATGTTGTTTTGCTTATAAAGGATGTTTTAAGCTGAGGCAACTGAAGGGTACAGATGCTGAGAACCCTCCATCATAGCCCGCTGAACTGCTTCCGCTTAATTTCAGTGAGCGTCAGATTAGATCATAGATTAACTGACCTTTAGAAAGCTAAAGGATTTCTGGCTAACGATGTAGCCCTGTATCTATTACTCATAATCTCATGGCTAAAAGCAAAAATGAGATAGAAAAAATGATTACACTGGACATGTCTCAGGCGTGGCCCCTTTACTGGTATACATCATTAATGAAGTTTCCCTGGTTTATAGCAGCTGAGGATTTTTAACTTTTCATCAGCGTTGCGGAGGCGGGGGGACATTCTCCAGACATCATTTGACACAGGATGAGATTACATCTTTCATAACAGATAGTTTTCGTCATGCGCTTTGTCTCCTCCTTGGACCGCTTCCTCCTGTGTTTCACTGCACAACCACTACAGCATTTGCATCATGTCTAACCTGAGTTCCCCTTTTGCAGCTTAGCTGTCCTCCTTATTTATCCACTGCATCTGGAAAATAATTTATTTTCTTTTTCTTTGCATATTTGGGACCACTCGCACTTGCCCAGTCCTCTTCCTTTTCATCCCAGCTTTCCTCAGACTGTGTTTACCAGACTTCCAGCACTCTTCTTTTGACCATTCCACATCTTCTGTGTAGCGTGGTGCCTAAATCCAGACACAGGATTCAGACTGAGGCTTTCAGCAGCACGTAGAGTAGGAGGATGATTTTTCACATCTTGCATATGGCACTGCTGTTCATACATCGCCATATGTCATTCATTTTTTTCTCAGCAGTATGAAATGGTTGGCATTTGGTTGGTGGTACATGGTAATTCACAGATCCTTCATGTCGTTTTCTACCCTGTTTTCACAGTCATTTATTCCAAACAACACGTAGAAGTTTGCCCTTGTCCTTGCTGAATTATAGCTTGTTTATCTCACACCATTTCGCCTCAATAAGTTTATCTGGAGACCATCACTGCCTTTCCAGGATGTATTAGCTGGTCAGCAATGTTTTGCAATTATCAACCTTTTCATATTTTCAACAATTACTTTCTGAATAGGTTGTCCAGTCACAAGTCCATTCTAAAAATATAGGCAGTGCATCTGGAAAATAGTCTGATCAAAGTGCTTTGTAATACTTATTTCATTCATCCTGTTTTCTTTGACATCCCTTATTCAATAGCCATTTCCAAGAACAAACAAGCTACAGTGAACGGTACCAGCCTCTGTAGATGTTGAATCCTCATCTTTAACACCAACAGGGAATTTAAAGTTACTAAATTACCATGATTTGCCAAATTACAGTCTTAAGCTCAGGCTGTGTAAGTGTAGGCAGGAATATCTTTTGCCTACTCCACCTGTTAAATATGACATGCCAGTTTAAACACTTCATACTTTGGTTTTAATCATGGTAGTTTGTTCTAATTTATTTTACTTTTTAATTAAGGCAGATTACTGTGACCCAGTTTACAAAAGATGACTCTACATAGTCTGTCACTACTGTGACAATTTTTATGTTGGGGCAGGTTTCTTTTTCTCCCTCCCTGGTTTCTAACTCAATGGCAAAAACTGAAGCCAGCAGAGATGTTGCCAGAGACCCCCTTCCCCAGCTGATACTGAAAGAGTGAAGATTCCCTTTGGTGACTGGAGGTCCAGCTGTGAGAGGCAGGCGAGCGGCCATGGCTGGGGCTGGCCTGAACCCCACCGAGGGGCTGTGGGGTAAGGCAGCAGAGGACAGGCTGGCTGCAGCCACTCTTTTCTCTGGGGTATCTTGTCAAGTCAAACTGGGAACTGTTCTTCTCCAGCTATAAGTTTATACAGGTACTTCTAACCTCAAAGTGAAGCCTAAAACCTGGGAAAATTGGCAGGCTCCCACCGTTCGTCTGGACGTAGTTTGAATTTGTGTATGTCTCTGTGGTTTTTAAAATTGCCATCCACATCTATCAGTGTGCACACAAGTAATTTAAGGACAAGTTTGCTCACATGTCTAGTTCTTTTGGAATACTTTGCTGAATTACGGCTATTCATTTTTGACCATAGGAACCAAAAAAATAAATTCTACCACTTGGTTGGATTTAAAATAGCTGGTTTATTGTGTCAGCTGAAAAACAGAATTAAAATTCTGATTTCCTATTGCCTTCTTCATTAAAAACTACAGATGTTTGGTCTGGCACAGATGCTAATATATCCATCATAAGTTTCCCTTACACACTAAATGCTGTTTAAAAACTGCCAAACCTTTAAAAATACTGTTTTCCTCAAAAAAACACAGTGTTAACAAACAAATCATTGGACAACAACCAGCGCTGTCTGAACAAGTTTTTGGCGTGACTTTTTTTCTTCCCAGAGGCAGAGTGGAACCTAGGCACTCAAAAGAAAATTGCAACGTAGCCCTTTGCACTGCAAACTAGCAATGTGTTTGCTGTTCCTTCAGAAATGAATACAGCTTACTTGGGGAGAAGTGGCTGTCTTCAGCTGCCAAGTTCGTGAAAAGCATCGGCTGTGTGAAACCGCGGTGGAACGCCAGGCGCTGCCAGATATGGGCAGGGACGCGGGGCCAGCTCCGAGAGCTTATATTTAGCCTCCAATGCTGGCAGGGGAAAAACAGGTAGAAGTTATGAGAGAGGCTTGGGCTTGTAGCACACTGTAAAAGGAAACGATAGGCAGCAGCCTGTGAAACTCGGCAAAAACAGGGACAAATGAAAAACCCCTTCTTACCACCTCCCTCGCATCCCACCATGCAGCATGCCCCTTCTGGGAAGAGAGAAGGGAAAAGCAGTCAACAGAGAGGTCAAGGGAGGCGTGACTGGGAAGGAGCAGGTGGAAATGTCAGGCAGGACCCAGGCAGGGTCCTCCTGAGTCCCAAGGGGAAGAAAGTCAGGAGGAGAAGGACACTCTTACAGGCCTGCATCTGGCAGGAGGAAGCACAGGAGCAGCTGAGGTGCAGAACACTTCGGAAGGTACCTGGAGGAACCAGGGCTCATAGTGGCACCTCACAGATGCAGAAAAGTTCCAGTCGCTGCTTAGAAACACAGATCTGTTGGACAAACACCTTCCACGTGGCTTGCCTGGAGGAGAGCTGTGCTGACGGAGGAGTGAGCTGAGATACCTGTACAGGGGCTTCACGGATGCAAAAAATTGGAGCACCAAAGATGGGATCTGAGGTCAGAGACAGTTGGGAAAGAAGGTTGGAAGGAAAAAGTTAGGCAACAGAAGAAGATGGGAAGTCAATGTGTTTGATGATAGAAGTGAAAAGTACAGGAGGGCAAGTGAGAGGATTGTTGAAGGTTAGAGACCATGAAGGCAACAGGCAACTAAACCAAGCAGGGCAGCTGACAGCCAGCACAAAACCTGGGGGTGCTCAGGCTGGCACACACCAGTCCATGGGGCTCACTGGAGCAGCACCTTGGTGCCAGTAAGGCACCTGACCTGGCTGCTGCTTAGTTCTCTGGAAGAACATGCCGGTAGGGAGTTGCAACATATGCCACATTAATACACCCAAAAAGCATTCATTATCTTCCCTATCAAGCATCCAAGTGTTTGCTATATTCAGTAAAGCTGAAGAGTCAGCACTGGTTACATATAGAGAGTTTCAAAGGGAGAACCAGCCCCTCCACAGGTCTCCTCAGTGCCCTTCAGTCCACACACAGAGGTAACACACACCGCCAAATGTTTGACTTTGTACAGTATTTTTCCACCAATTTTCCTGCTGTCAGTTAATAAAAATGTAAAGCTTACTGAGTCTGATTTTTTATTCCCCAGCTAAGCTTTCTCACTCTACCTGTCCAACTGTCCCTCTGCTGTCTTTTCATGCTGGGAAGAAGCATGTCCTCCCTCAGCTGGCTGCCTCAGCTGGCTGCCCCTACGTCCTTTCTCCCATCTCATCCATCTCTTTTGCAATATCTGGCTGCTTCCTCCAGCAGGTCTCACCCATCTTCCTGCTCCAGGCCATGGCATCTCCTTCCTAAAGCCTGCACAGCTCTCAGCATCTTTTGGTCTCCCTAAGCTTCCTTCATCTTTTCTGCTGTTTTCCCCATTGCTGTCAACATGTTCCCTCTGCTATTTTCATTGGGTTTTCTTTAAATTTCTCCTCTCTCATCCTCCCTTCTCCTCAGCCACAGCTGGGCCCATTGCTCCTACCATTTTCCCTATATTCTTCCATAACTTCCTTGGCTCTCTGCTAGGTCCCCACTATCCCTGCAGTTGTATCTCAGCTGCTTCAGATTTCCCAGTGATTTCCACCATTCATCCTTTCCTTTTTTCACACTGCCAAAGCACTCCGAGAGTGCCCTGGAAGTACACTTGGTTTTTTGTCACTCCATCTGCTCAGCTTTCCCAGTTCAACCCTGCACAGCTCAGTTACAGTCCTAAAGCATTTTGTGGTTTGTTCCTTTCATCCTTCTTCTAAGAAATGAATAAAATTTTCTCGTTTTATCTACCCTGAGCAGACAGAATCCCAGGCATGTCACTTTGCTCATCATGCCTTTTTCCGCTCCCTTTTCTGTCCTCAGTCCCTCAAGTCTCTTCTGACATCTCTAAGCAGCCATGCATCTTCTGCAGTCCTTCAGGCATCACCTGGCATTTCTATTCCTCATGGGAAAGAGGGGGTAGGAGCAGAAGTAGGTTCCCAGGCCACTCCTTCTCACTCAGTGTACCAATTAGTCATCTCACCAAAGTCAGCATTTTTCACCCAAAGTGGAGCTGATTAATCACCTCCTTCACCTGCTGGTCTTCCTCACTCCAGCTCTCCTCCTGAAGGATGATGTCCCAAGCCCCTTAAGGAGCCCAGACACTGAAGCCTCTATAGTATGGGAAGGAAACAGACTTGAAAATGGTGGACAAATGGTGGCAGACTGTTTGAGACACCAGCCCTTTCCTGAGCAGTGCAAAAGCAGCAAGTAGAGCTTGCAGCTGGCACACATGACACACAGCCAACATGGTGTCCAAGTTCCCCCCTCACCACCACAAAGCCCAGTGAAATCCCTGCACGTGTACATGCTTCTTGGCTTCAGAAGACTGCTGATGACTCAGATAATTTACAATGTCTTTTGGAAAAGAGGAGCTCTATCCATAGGAAGTCAGTCCAGAGAACATCTTAATATTGAAGCCAAGTGCTGTGCAGTCATCGAGTAAGATCAGCTGTTTCCTCTTGATTGGTGGTGCTCCAATAAACACTTGTGAAAAGTATGTTACAGGTGATGCAGCGTGTTCAGTGAGCATTCATTTATGCAAAGAGTGACAGAAAGCTGTTACACTTTTACTGTGTTCTTTTAGCTGCGAGGAAGTCGGTGCATGCAAGGGCTCAATGGAGGGCTTCGTCAGAGATGTCCCAAACAGTCACACCTACCAAGAGGAACTTTCACATAGATGAGAATATACTGGAAATTCAGAGGTTTAAGAAAGGAATCCTTTTTTTATCTCTATATGTACATGTAGGAAGTATATATATATATATATATATATATATGTTCATGGTACACTTTGCGTACTGGGCCTGGGTGGTCAATGAAGACCTGGGGAATGTCAGCAGGAACCAATGTGACTTCATTTTAGGTCTGTCTGTGAGAGAGGTGGTGCACATTGTGAGGTGCACATTGTGAGCTTCAAATAAATGACAGCCCCCAAATAGGGAATAGCCTAGAGGCTTGTGTTCAGAGAGGGGACCAGTCACTTTCAGGTCATGAAACCTCTGGCAGAGAATGATTTAATACAGAGGTGGATTAAATTAAACTGGAATAAGTCTGGATGCTTTTTGAAAAGCCCAAGGTGAGTTCCAAACTTGTAATTACTTCTTTTTTCTTTTTTTTCTTTCTTTTTTTTTTTCAGTAAAAATGGGTTGGATGTGCTTTAACTGAATTTTTGCAACTTTCTGAACATTGTGTTTCACATATGGTTGATCTATATATTATGAGTAAGAGTAGTGACAAACATCACTTAAACAGGGGAATTTAAGTGTGTGCCTGAGATGTGGTTGTAGCTTTCTCACCAGAAAAGGGGAAACTTGAAGTGTGGTAAACAAATCCATATTCCACTGGCCCATATTGCACTGGGTCAACACTCCTAGAAGCAAATGATATTTTAGCTTGTGGCCTTAGAAATTGAAAGCAGATTTAAAACATGTTTGCCCCAGATGTACCCACTATGTCTTACTCCATCTCCAGGAGGTTTGCTGTATGTCACTTGGCTGTTCTGTAACTTGGTAAACATTAACCTTCCACAGGTGATTGCAGGAGGCTCTCACTTTTAAGTGCTTCTTTTACACAGCATGCATAAAATCTGTCCAAAAGTCACTTAATGATGAAAATCAGTTTTCAATTTTGTCTGCTGATATAAGTCATAGCATGTCATATGTGAGATGAGCCCAGGTTTCTTAACAAACTAACTCCACATCTAACCACCTCCTCAGCTAGTGAGGCTTGAGGTACATGCACCATGGGGAAATTCATCTTGCCAGCCACATCTGTCATTCCTTTACTGTCCTGGCATGGCACTCTCCCATCCTGTACATCTCCCCTGGTGCACAGGGTGGTCCTGGCTCCCCATACACCCTGGGGTCTGCACCCCATGCCAGCAGCAGTGGCGAGCAGACCCCCGGTCATCCTCCGCACGGCTTTCTCCCTGTCTCTTCAAATAACACCTTACACAGGGCACTCCGCTTCCTGGGGGATTTTCTGGTGTTTCTGAGCTAAGGAGGATGAAGAGGCATTTCTGGAAGGACTTTGGGGCAGGGAGACCCTTTGGAGGCCGGAGTCAGGTGCTCCCCTGGTGTTTTTGCTCCAGAAGCACAGACTTGCACGTACGGCACAGGTTTGCTCAAATGCTTTCGGTTCAGATCTGCACCAGGTCTGGGGCATCAGTAGATGAGCAAGCCATGCAGACATAAATATTCCAGCAGCTAAAACCGTATTTTGCTAACACGCAGCTCCTTCTGTTGCACTGAAAGAAATAGGACTTTTAACTTTTGCCAGGTCTTTTGTGAAAACAGAGGAAAGCAAGTGACACGTTTAAACAGAGCTGACAGCATGCTATTTAAATGCCAAAACAAGCCTTTACTGATTTTTAAGTGGAATTAAATGTTCTCTTTATATATAAAAGTAGATTTTGAACTATAACTTAGTTTGCTTATCAAAAAACAAGAGCCACTCAAGTTTCCTCTCAAATGTATCTCTGTTTTTAAAATGTGTCTATCTGACATTCTTGCTATTACTGTAACAACAAAATCTGAAATATTACATTGTTTCAAAAGTAAAAAAGGATGATACAATAAAAACATCCATCATTCTCCCAAAACCTAAACCAATAATTTTATTTTCTTGAAATCAATGAGACTATTCAGAATTAACCATGTAAGTGCTTAATTGCATGTATAATCATTATAATAGGAGGCTGTTAATTTAAACAGAATTTGGTATGCTTTAAAAAAATAATTTGAAAATGCAATATTAAGTAGTAAGATTTTTTTCTTAGTGAATAGCTTTAAAATACACATATTCCAAAAATAAAAAGTGGTGAACCTTGTTACCACCATTGCTTATTAGGGATTGTGCTGAAGTCTAGGACTATGAATACCAAGGCATTGTTTAATTCTACTTAATTAAAATACTTCTCATGCTCTTTGTTTCTTTTCCCCTTATATAGGTAGAAAAATTACAGAATGTTTATGTGTGTCTTGTGTATGTGTATGTATTTCTTCAAAGCTAGAGATTTATATGTAGAATGATTTTCATTTCAATAGTAATACATAGATCATGGTTTAAAATTAGTTTGTGACTTGTACCACTTTCTAAAACATTGGCTCGTTGTCATTTGTTTGCCACAATAAAAAATACTACTGGGGAGTTTATAGTTAGGGTGCACCATGTGCCCCAAGCATTGCTGACTGTGTCTCCACAATTTAGGGTGAGACCGAGGAGCTGATTTCTTTTTGTCCATGCCTGCTTTGTGCAAATGCGTGCTTTTTAGTATAGGTCTGAAAGGGCTACGCCTGACCAAAAAAGAGTTTCACAGGAGAACAGAGAGCTGTCTGGGTGCTCCATTTCCAAAAGCTCAGTTTAAAAATATAGGATATAGCAGACATTCATTGCCAGAAGACTGGGATCTAAATTACTCCGGTGCAGCAGATCCGTACGAGTCTTATGAGGAACCTACCTCCCTTTTGTGCTTGGGAGTGCTGCACAAGACCTAAATGAGGCATCAAACTTGTGCTGGATTTCCAGACACACCCCATTTTCCTGACTGTGCATTAAGCAATTTGAGTGCAGGCTTAATGGCCCGGAGAGTCTTTCAGCAGGATCTACGACTGAAAATAGCATTGTGGTCTCCCAGCATGAAGCACTGAGCACCAGTTGAAGACATCTTCTCTGCACGCACCAACCAAGCCAGTGTATGCTGCACGGGGACACTTTCTCTTCACGGTGTGTTTCTGTGGGCACAGCCACCCACAGCTGCGAAACACAGCAGATTCTGAGAGCATATTATTAAACATTTTGGTTTCTCTTATTTTGTTGCCAAGTAGATACAGCACGAAACACAACTCTCTCTCCAGAGACTGAGGCAGATTTTAATCTGGTGTGAATGCACCAAGATACTGTGGTTTTGATGCTGGTAGTAAGTTGAGGAATACTTGGGCATGCCTGGGACTTTCTGACTAGGATGGCCATTGCTGTTGTGAAACAGGGTTGGAGAGATCAGTCTGACACTTGAGGGTGAATGGCTAATAATCAAATGTAAAGCAAAACCAGAGACTGATCAAATGGTTCATGCCTAGATGCCTAACAGGCTCACCTACCTAATTTCAGTATGTTTCTTTCTTAGGAAGATCCCAAGTCAGATGTTAGTACCTGCAGCCATAGTACATCTTTGGTGATATATGAGTAAAATTTAGTAGCCTTTAAAACAATAATTGCAAATACTGAATCTACCCAACAGTACTGTCATCATGTTTTTCAGGTATGTTGTCATACCTGTAATTCACTTACAGTACATGTAGAGTCTGTGTGACAGGAGGTAAATAAAGCACTGCAATATGTACAGCCTATGCTTATACCAGTACATCCCCTCCCATGTTGCTCTTCACATGTCCTGAATCCATGTACCATGCCTGCACACAGCATTCAGGCTTACTTGGCCTTTGAACCTGTGCTTGGAGGTAGGAAATGAGGTCAGGCTGCGCTTGTGTGGCTGGGACTTCAATCACTTTGCCAAAGAGGAGGCATTTAAGACTATTTAACTGTCCACAGCCTGCAGTCCCCTGGTCACAATTCCCCTGAGGTGAACACTGCTGCCTGGAAACACAGTTGTTCAGATGAGTACCTTGCAGGATGTTAGTATCCTCTAGGATTTTACTCTAAACTGTGAACTGGGCTCCCACAAACAGGCAAGTGTAGGAAAAGCAAGTAGGATTCACAGTGCGTTTTCTCAGCACAAATGTTTGGGACACAGACAAGTCTGCACTGTGGGATGTTCAGCATTACACACCCTCCTTCAGGCCTGACATTCACGCAGCAAAACTGGAGTATTGCAGCACCATTTATGGACCACAAAGTTGGACATTGCTTAGGGTAACCCAGAGTTTGTTACAACAGCATGCTAATAATGGTATAGCTGGTCAGCTCAACCCTTGCCAGTAAACTGTTATCCACTCAGTGAAAATTGATGTATGAATTAGGCTTGGTGCTGATTCTGTCTACATGCTGAAGGATCTCATTTAGCTGTAGTATTTTATTATTTTAGCGAGAACAGGGTATGGAGCCAAATGTTTGCTTCAGCTGGATGCAAATATTCTTGCTCTGCCTGTCATATTCAGTAGCAGTTTGAGCCTGCTGTATGTTCCGAGCTGAAATCGTGCCTGCTGGGTTGGGCCACATGAGGCAGGCCGGGTATTTAGTCAACAACTGGTTGATTACAACTCCTGTGACAAAGGGAGTCCGGATTAGCGGTTTCACTTGGCTTGTCAGAAGATGGGAGCTGATGAGATCACTGATGTAGCTGGAAAAAAATAAGTCAGCAGGGGGAAGTTATCTCAGCCTCTTTGTTGACATTACTGTGGAAAGCAGTCCTAGAGTTGAGCAGTGTACATTGTTATTTTTAATACTGTCAGCTAGGAAAATTCATTGCACCTTCATTATATCATATGTTATTGCAGGTACCGTTTTGGAAAGGGCAATTCCTGCGATATGATTCTGATCTCCTCTGTACTATTTTTGCACAAGAGCAGTTCTTGAGACCTTGCCTGCATTTGAAGCAAGCTGGGATTTGAATTTACAGCATCCTAGCTATTTCATGTTAATTCATCTGGTGGTTGTCTCTGCAGATGATATTTCACTCCACTTTGAATGTGAATCAAGCTGTGCTTCACAGATATCCACAAAGAAAGCTGGTGCAACATAGTTTGCCCTCTGTACATTCACGCCCTTTCTCACAGCACACTAAATTCCTCTTGCAGACAAGTGGTCCAATTCAGTGGGGTGATTTCAGGCTTAAATCAACCTGAGTGGGACAACATTGGTCCAGCTGAACTGATAGTGTTACAAGGATGCAGCCATTACAGTGCAAGCAAAAACCTTAAATCAAAATCCATACTTAACCTCAGAAATTCCATCAGAGCANAGCCATTACCCATTTCAGATGGTCTTTTGTGCCATCAGCATCAGGAAAAGATTTCGTTTAAAAAGTAACCTTCAAAAAAAAAAAAGGCTACTTTCTAATCCCCACCATTCCTTTAGTCCAGTGTAGACTGTAACAGGTGAATTAGTAGCCATGTGGGAGCAGAAAACTTTAGTAGGAGAAGGGAAGTAATGCCTGAGAAGGGAGAAACACCCCATAGCCCAGCTTTGCCACTAGTGAAGTCTGCCCCCTCTGGAAGACAGTTTGATGCTTTATTGGTGTTAATTGTGGCAGTTAATGGGCACTGTCCATCCTGGTGCAGCACTCAGCCTCACTGAGGGGGAGGTCTGTTGTTACTAGTGTTTTGTGTGCCTCTGCATTAAAATGGGATTAAAAAAATCCATTACCCCTGAAATGCAACCTTCCACACAGAAGGCTGGAACTTCACAACCTGTAAGTGGTGTTTTATTCAGAGAGATTTTACTCAAGCCTCAAACACATGCAGAAACATACAACATTCAAAATAATAAGGACAAAACAGATGAGACCCACAGTGCGCTATTATTCTCTACTTTCACAGATGGGTAAGACTGCAAAAAGAAGAACCGAAAACCGCAGTCATTCCCCTTAATTTCTCTGACACACTAAATCTATTTGGATATCCAAGCCTCATCTTATCATGATAAGATCAAAACTTCACATGATTTTAGAGCAAAATTGAACATACCCCTCAGTCTTTTTACAAAAGCAGGCAGCAGCCCTTATTTCAGGTAGGCAATTAAGCCAAGCAAATAAGAGAACTGGTTTGTGACTCCAGTGACCTGAAGGTCACTTCCCTGCCCTTTCACAGGCTCTGGGGCTGCTTAAATCCCTTCATCTCTCTCTGCTTCGGTTTCACTCTTTGCCAGTCAGGAGCAGAGCCAGCACTAAGCCCAGGCTGCCAGTGCCAATTTGTAAAGGCCCCTTGCTTGAACAACTACTTAACAGGGGAAAGGATGCATTTCTTTTTTGGGGTTTGAAAACGGTACTAAAAAGAACAGTTTCAGTGCCTGCACATAAGTAGTATTTAAAAATGAGGTAAATGATTCGATAATTTTAAGGAACAGAAAATTTTGCTTTAGTTTTCACAACTTCCTACAAGTGCTTTTTTTTCTCATGTATGCTCTGCATTGATTTTGCAGAGCATGTGTAATTGCAAGACTTGTTTCTGAAGGAGGCAAATGAAACTTTTTAATAGCATTTTCAGGCTACTCATAAAAGGGCTGGATTTAAGCTAGGCGTAATTTATTTGGTTTATTGGTATTATTATTATTATTATTATCAGGTTCTAAAATTAAATGTAGCCCACCTTAGGCTGAAAAACCTGTGAGCTCCTCAGTATAAACAGTAATTATCTTCTTCATTTTCTTTGGCTATAAAAGTCAGAACGTCTGTTCTCAGTCCTCCAACACATGGTAGGAGTATCTCCTAAATGCAAAGTAGCAGAAAAAGAGAATAAGAAAAAAAAGTTTTATCCCCATTTTGTCCAATACCTTTCTCCTATCCCTTTAACATTTTGCTTTGACCCTGAACCTCTTTTTCTTAAAAAAATCCCATTTTTCTGTGTACTTCTTGTTAGCTCATGATTGTACAGCCTGACTGTAGGGCATGCCCAGTGAATCATAACAGCAAATGTCAGCAGGAAAAGATCTCCAGTAGCCCATTAGCTGTTTGAATTCATATTTATTATTTACTGAATGACCATGAATAATGAACAAATTGCTCTAAATGATTACAGATTTGTGGCTAAATCTCTATTAAAAAGGGAAAATCAGTTGAAGCAATTACACAGTTTATTTACAAGGAAAAAATTTGTTTCATCTCATTAATATTACCTAGAGTAGATAGTAAGAAAAATAGCTGTAATTGGTGCAAATTGATTAGGGATGCAAAAAAAAAATGAAAACGCTGAAATGACAGAGAAGTGAAAGAAATTCTCTCAAAATGCTTCCATGGAGGTATCTGCCCTAATCTTTGTGGGCTAGACTTATATGAACATCAGGGAGTTACAGTGTTGGAGATTGTTACCCAAGTTGTGTTTACAGTCAGCATTTAGAGAGGTAAATTAGGTTAGGTAAATCCCATCCCAGCTAAATACAGCTAATCTTTTGACTGCCAAGCCTAATTTGTGCTTGAGTTTGGGCCTAATTTTTTTCTCAGAGGAAACTGGATCAGGTCAGGAGTGCCACTGGTGCAAAAAGTGTGCAACTTTGTCATTTAGGCATGTCCTCTTAAAGGTAAAGGATAATTCCGTAGCTATCATATAAATGGACAGAGAAATCACAAACTGTACAATTGAAGGAAAATACCAGTTCCTAGTACACAGATTGTGTAGCAAACAACAAAAGGAACCTATCCTAAAATAGGAGAGTATCCAAATATTTTTCTCTTGCCTTTGTGGAGCACATGTGGTGACGCCTCTTCATGCATTTACTTGAGCAGCTGTCTAAATCAGATTCCATTTTAGGGTAGTCTTGAAGATTATGTAAGAGCAAATTGTGGTTTTCTCTTTCCTGCTTAAAGAAAGAATATGGTATCAGAAGTCATATTATCAGACATTATCCAAAATCTTATACCTGTTAAAACATCATGTTCAGCATCATATTTAACTAGCTCTAATTTCTTTCTCTCATTGCAGAGTCAAAGGCTTTCCAAATTAATATGGCTATTTGAGTATTTTTAGGCAGGAGCTTATTGGCACTGAATTTTTTTTTTTACAAAAACATGCTATAGCTAAAGCTCATGATGGAAGTAATTTGTAATATTCAATGACCTCATTTTATTCTGTTTTGCTCACTCAACACTAATGCGTATGATGCCATGTGAAATTCACAGACGAGCCTGTCTGCAGGACTCATGGGAGCCATAAATGGATTAAACCTCTCACTCCCTGCTTTGGCAAGTGATCAGTTACATTTAAATAAAGGTCAGTCTGTCTTTACAAAGAACACACTGAAAGCAAGCTTAATAGCTTTCCCTACTGAGCCTAGAACATAACTATTTGAAGCATAATTAGCAACGGGGTGCCAGTCATTGATTGTGCTTTTTGCTTGATTTTATGTCTGGGGAATTCCAGTATTCCCCATTAGCTTTAAGAGGGGGCACAGTGCTAGTTATCAAATTGACAGTCTTGACCTGGCCTCTGAAAGCAGCTGTAAAACATTGTTGGGGAAAATTAAGATGAATGCCAAAGCCAGGTCTGTAATACTGCTACAGATTGGACATTTGAGGTCCATGCCACGACTCTAATTAACAAAATAGGTAAAATATCTGATACACATGAGAGCATGGACTTCGTTACACTGAATACCAGGTGATAAGGAGATAACACCAGCTGTCCTATTGTCTGATCTTGTGAGCTCTGTATTGTGACTTCTTTATAAAATACTCCATACCTGTTCTTTTCAGCATAACACAGTGACCAGCTCTGCCATCTGTCAAAATACAGATTTCAGGAAGGGTGGACTGAATCAGCTACAACTGCCCCTACAGTTAAAGGTGCTGACCACAAAAGGGTTATTTTGTCAAGTTAATTAAATACTTAGCCGGTATGAGGCATTTAAGAATAAACATGATTATAGACTCATAGAATGATAGAATAGTTTGGGCTGGAAGGGACCTTCAAGATCATCTAGTTCCAACGTTCCTAATAGATCTTGTGGTGTTCCAGTTCTTCAAAACACTTCATTTGCTTGGGGTTTCTTGACTGCTATTTATAGCCCTTGTAGCAAAAGTGATAATTGTCTACAGGTGGAGAGAACAGAGCTGATACAGCAATTCTGGTACTCTGCAGACAGCCTGAAATGCTAAGAGAGATCTGTGGATTACCTTGACCTTCCTGACTGGAGCATCAGCTTCAAATGTCCAGTGATTGCACTTCAGTGTTATCAGCAACTAATTTAGCACTGATCATTTTATCTAGTACTACCAGGGAAGATGGGGAAGAGCAAAACACAGTGGACTGGCTTTTGGGAATTTCTGGAGATAATTCAAGAGCAGACCAGAGAAGTAGACAAGTGACAGCAAAATCAGCAAAAGAATAAGGAGGAGGAGGAATTAAAAGGCAGAAAAGAGGCTGGGATTAGATGGAAAGGATCTCTTAAGTAAAGATGAACGTTATAATGAATTGTTATGAGAAAATATTACCATCTCACATTTTAGGTGTGATACAAAGATTATACTCTGTTCATCTCTGTGTAAATCATCAACCTACATTTACTTCAGCCCCTCTCACCTGGTAGATGGTCAATGGCTGCATTCCCAGCTCAGGTTCACTACAAGAGAGCAGAGGTCTGTGTCCTCCAAATGCATCTTCACAACATAGAAACCGTAAGAGCAAGATGACCAACCAGGGATTAAGATAAAAGCATGTACTTTTCCTGATTTACGTGCACTTGGAGGTTAAACACAGGATTTTAGGTCAACAGGTTTTCTTCTCCTTTCATGAATGGTATATCCATTTTAAGAGTCAATTAAATACATTACAAAATGTAGGCATTTCCAAGAAAAATAGGGCTGTATTTGTTTTTATAAGATCTTAGATATATATAAAGAAGACCAATGCCTTAAGCAGCTCCATATCAGTTTTACCACTCTCCTTCTCTAAAATTTATTTGTGCTTTTATTTGTCTGTTTCATTTCTAGGATTTCTTTCTCCTGATGGAAAATTTGTACAGGAAGTGGAGAAATCAGTAACTGATTTAATTGATAATTTTCAGTTGATATGGAATTTTCATTTTTTACAGATTTTCTACAAAGCAGCTGACTAATGCTCTGGTTCCAGCATAGGCACTTCAAGGTCGTATTTCTTTGTTTTCACCACAGGTCAGATACCATCACCAGGAAAAACTAATCTGAAAGCATCTTCCATCACAGGCACTTGGAAATAATGAAACGAAACAGCCAAGCAGAGTAAAAAAAGTCCTTTTGCTTTAACCCATGAATCCTGTGCCAGCAGTGCAGAACTCCCCTCAAGCTCTGGCAGTAAGGTTTGCTAGGCAGGTAGCAAACACGCTTCTGTGGGTTACACCTCCATAATAATTTCTCTTTTCTGCAGAACGTTTCCTTCAAGCACTGGTAGCATCCAGCTGTGTCTTCTTTGATCCTTTTAGCATGTCCACTTTACATTTTTCCGTGTAATTCAGGATTTGTACTTTAAACACTTGCTTTGTTCTCTGTTGTAGGTCATGGGTTGTATGGGACTTTTGAAATGTTGTCCTCCTGGAGAAAAACTAGAGAAGACCAACATGTTAAAGAGAGGACTGCAGCTGTATTTGCAGACTCCATGCTCTCGTTTTCTCTCACCACTGCCATGTACCTGGTCACTTTTGGAATAGGTGCCAGTCCCTTCACTAACATTGAAGCAGCCAGGATTTTCTGCTGCAATTCCTGTATTGCAATTTTCTTCAACTACCTCTATGTACTCTCCTTTTATGGTTCCAGCCTGGTGTTTACTGGCTACATAGAAAACAACTACCAGCATAGTATCTTCTGCAGAAAGGTACCAAAGCCAGAGGTATTGCAAGAGAAGCCTGCATGGTATAGGTTTCTTCTGACAGCCAAATTCAGTGAGGACACGGATGATTCAGAGGAAACGAACACTTACGAGAGTCATCTCTTGGTGTGGTTCCTGAAACGCTATTATTGTGACTGGATAACAAACACTTATGTCAAGCCTTTTGTAGTTCTCTTTTACCTTGTTTATATTTCCTTTGCCTTAATGGGCTACCTGCAGGTCAGTGAGGGGTCAGACCTGAGCAACATCGTAGCGACTGCGACTCGGACTATCGAGTACACAACTGCCCAGCAGAAGTATTTCAGTAACTACAGCCCGGTCATTGGGTTCTACATCTACGAGTCGATCGAGTACTGGAACACCAGTGTCCAGGAGGACGTGTTGGAGTATACCAAGGGCTTTGTGAGGATATCTTGGTTCGAGAGCTACTTAAATTACCTTAGGAAACTCAACATATCTACTGGGTTGCCCAAGAAGAATTTCACTGATATGTTGAGGAACTCCTTCCTGAAAACCCCTCAGTTTGCCCATTTTTCAGAGGATATCATCTTTTCCAAGAAATACAACAATGAAGTTGATGTTGTGGCCTCCAGGATGTTCTTGGTGGCCAAGACAATGGAAACCAAGAGGGAAGAACTTTATGACCTCCTGGAGACCCTGAGGAAGCTCTCTCTCACCTCCAAGGTGAAATTCATCGTTTTCAATCCATCATTTGTGTACATGGATCGTTATGCCTCTTCAGTGGGAGCCCCCTTACAAAACTCCTGCATTAGTGCTTTATTTCTGCTCTTCTTCTCTGCATTCCTGGTGGCAGACTCTCTGATCAATGTCTGGCTCACTCTAACTGTTGCCTCGGTTGAATTTGGAGTTATAGGTTTTATGACCTTGTGGAAAGTGGAACTAGATTGTATTTCTGTGTTGTGCTTAATTTACGGAATTAATTATACAATTGACAACTGTGCTCCACTGTTATCAACCTTTGTCCTGGGCAAAGAGTTCACAAGAACTAAATGGGTGAAAAATGCCCTGGAAGTGCATGGGGTAGCTATTTTGCAGAGCTACCTCTGCTATATTGTTGGTCTGATTCCTCTTGCAGCTGTGCCTTCAAATCTGACCCGTACACTGTTCAGGTGCTTGTTTTTAATAGCATTAGTCACCTTCTTTCACTGCTTTGCCATTTTACCTGTGATACTGACTTTCCTGCCACCCTCCAAGAAGAAGAGGAAAGAGAAGAAGAATCCTGAAAACCGTGAGGAAATAGAGTGTGTTGAAATGGTGGATATGGATAGCACCCGAGTGGTTGACCAAATTACAACAGTCTAACTTGATTTGTTGGTTGCTTTTTTACACTAGGTCTTACTGAGAAAAAAAAGAGAAACCAGTACTGACTAAATGTGTGGGGAGAGGAAGGAGATTGGAGGTTTTCCCCTCCCTCCTCTAAGCTAAATCCAGGAATATTCAAAATTATGGGAGAAATTAAAAATAAATTAAAAAAAAAAAAAAAAAGAGCCGGGGTATTGTACCTTGCTCAGTTCCTGTAACAGATTATATGAGAATTTGCACACCCATGCAAAGAGAGGTTAAATTGTAGATGCATGAAGTAAGATCTAATGGAAGAAGTTGGGTTCTTAAGCAGTCGTCTGCATCGCCTGTACTGCAGATGCTGCAATTATTGTGGCTAAACCAAATCATGTTGAAAGGTCAACTGTCAAGGCTGAAGTAGCGCTAAATGTTCGCTGGATGTAAAGGCTTTACAAACTTTCTGCACAGCAATAACTCAAGTCAGTGAGTCAGCTCTTATAAGTCTTTGCCATCACATTTAATTTTTCTTTTCTCCCCTAATCTAAACATTTATGCAAGACTATATAAAAGATAGCAAACTGTACTGGGAAAGAAGGCAGTACACAGCAACCAAGTGCTTTCCAAACACTTTTATGTTATGAATCACTTTTTTTTCCTAAAAGTATCATTATTTTAAAATGGAAGTCATCCCTTGTAACATTTTTAATCATGGTTTTATAGCTGTTTCTTTTTCTTATAAAAACAAAAAAAGAACAAAAAAAAGGAACAAAAAAATCCATGCAATTCTGTCACTCTAGAAAATATATAATTCTATTTTATACATGTCTTGCTACTAGTTAAACATGTAATCTGCTTTACCAACTGTAATTTTGTTAGCACTCTACTAAGACATGTGAGTGGATCTAGCAGCAGACAGAAGATGGTGTACTGAATATTTCAGCACCAAAATCCATGATACAAACCTCAGATAATAAAATGTCATCAAGAAAGTGAATGTTAGGGCTCTTTTAGTGAGAGCCTATTTCAGGCCATTCACTGGTAATGCACACTAAGAGGATTAGTGGGTAGTTTTACATAATGTATAACTTAATCCCTCAATCTTCCTAGAGTACCTGTAAAGCAATAGACCTTGCAGCTATGGGCTCTTCCAGGAGACAGTAGACAGTGAGAGTTGTGTGGAACAAACCGAAGGTTGGGACTGTGGTTTAGCAGCAGCAAGTTTAACAACGTCCCCAAAGAGCCCATATCTAAGGGGCCTATTGAAAATATCACATCTGAGAGGGGAAAAAAAAAAACAAACTTAAAAATATTACATTACTGAGTCTTTTTGGAGCTGTGAGTTCTAAATCAATAATTCTGTCAGCATCTGTGATGTGGAGTAATACAGATAAAGCAGCATCTCTTCCCTCCTCCACCCCCTCCACCCGTAAGAGCGACAGGCTCATTACTGTAAGGTTTTATCATGCAGTTGAACCCTAGTGGGGATGTGTAAGCCAGTTCTGTAGGTTTTGCTGAGAGTATTCCAACCATACATTGCCTGTGAAAACCCAGGAGCAGGAAGCTAGCTGGTGTGTCGGGTGGTTTCATATGGGCTGTTGCTTTGTGGTGCAAGATGAATGTATTCTGACCAGACTCCCTTTTGCAGCTCATCTGGAAACTAAGAGTACTTGAAAAGTTTTCAGCACTTGGCACAAAGTTTGCTTCAGTGACAGTATCTGGATTGGAAGGGATATTGCAAGAGCCATGGGGCTTGGAGCACTGGGAGCACTGTGGCTCGGGAGGCTGCCTGTGGTACCTGCACGACCACTGTAGGACATCTGTGGTCACAAACCCAGGGTGTGCTTCATTCCATGAAACATCTCTTTAGCATCCAAATCCCAGTGACCCCCAAATGCCCTATGCAAAACCTGCAAACGCCACCGACTGAATATTAATTTTCAAGCAAAGAGATACTTCTAAAGCATCCTTCCTAGCAGAAAATAAGATAACCAGATATTTTGCCCTGAAGCAAAATGTTACATTCTCACTAGCAAAACAAGTCAGCAGTGCAGCTGGCAACATTTACTTTCCCCTGGATAAGCCCCTTCCCTGACCAGAAGAAAAGAAGCTGTGTCCAGGAATGCACAGGCTCTTTGCTTAAGTAAACAACAGTTGCTTCAGTAGCAGCTGGGAAGCTGTAACAACAACTTCAGCCTTGGCAGAACACAGGCGGACACCTTGAAGACAGCCAAATGAATGTAAGGCTAGGAAAGAGATCTGTTTCCCCTGTTCCTTTAGACTCAGGCTTGGGGTTATGTTTTCCAGCCAAAAATTATTCCTTAAATATACTTCACTGTAGATTTTCTGTGATTGTCAGTATATTGTTTAAATAACAGTCACCCTGTCCTGGGGCTGTTCAACAGGCAGCTGCAGTGGCTTTTAAACTTCTGAGGGCATTAGCAAATTAGCTGAGAGTTACAGAGGAATTGCAATTCCTCTGCAGTAATCTACTGACCTGTGGGACACTTGGAAATGGGACGTGTCAAAGAGGTGGTTTGTACACTACAGAGAGGAATACTTGGCAAACACTGATTTTACACCTCTGCTATCCCTCATGCTATCACTTGCAAACACCAGACACCAAGATAGTTACCATAAATCTCCTCACATCTAATTGCAGTGCATAGACAGCAGCATCTTTAAAGAGAAGTCCAAAGACAAGCTTGCAGTTTCACAGATCTCTTATTCAATCTCACCATGTGAGGCCTTCAGAGATCTTCAGGAAAGGTGATAAAACCAGGGATAAAATCACTTCTCTATCTCCAAACCTGTCAGAAAAAGGATGTGGAGACACTCCTGTGACAAAGTGCTGCAGAAGAGGCTTGGGTGTCCACAGAAGGCAGGGTGAGAAGTCATGCAGTCCACGCCCTTACCCCCAGGGCAGACTCAACAACATGTAAATAATTTCTGAAGGATGTCTGTCCAGCCCATTCCTAAAAGTCTTTTTAAGGGCAGATTCCTGTCCCAGCAGTTCTCCCCCAGTGCCGTGTTACCCTCTCCAGTAACCAGTAACTCCTGCCAGCCACCCAAGACTGGGATGGAGAAGAGGAGCCATGCCCCTCTCCACACAGGGATAGGACAGGCGGGAGACTGGAGCATCCCCAAAAGAGAGAAAACCCGGAACAGAGCCAAAACCGCCTGACATACATTTTTCACTGTGCTTCACATCAAGCTACCATTCCATTCCCCACCTCCAGGGTTGGCAAGGTACAGCCATGGAAGTGTCCAAGGTGCACTCAGCCCAGGTCCGTGAGACTTCTGCCTGAATCCTGTTGTGTCTGAGGGAAGCACCAAATGCTCCTTGTCTACAGGTAGCTTGAATACCTCAACATGAACCATGTTCTCAAGGTTTCAGACTATGCTAAGCCACTTTGGCCTTCCTCTCCTTCAACTTTTTCCTCTGGAGCAATTATCTTCACCAAAGTCAATGGACCTCCCTGCACTGACTGATTCACAGGTGCAGGTGCAGCGCTCTGTTCTCAGTCCAAAGCACTCCCAGTGTCGAACTGTGCATAAGATTTTACCCACACTGGTGAACCTCCATTTTAGAAGACTACCTAGACTTAAGCAGATTTTTGTCATACTCTTAAGTGGCATTTTATTCCAGGTATCACTGTGGTTTTGTTTGCAATATAGATGATCCAATTTTTTATAAATTCAGTGAGTAGAACAGAGTATTATACACTGTCAGGCACTGACTAAAATCTAACAGTGAAAGTTTTAGCTAAGGCTAATAAGACTATGTAGGACTGTGGCTCACTGAGCACATACACCTTCTACAAACATTAAAATTCCCATACAGTAAGGTATGGTGTACAGTATATTTTTAGTACAGGGTAAGCATGGGGAAAAAGAGCCAACCTATGTGCATATGGCCCTCAAGATCAGTCCAGTTTTCTTGTTATATAACTTCTGGTGTTGTGTTAGCACAAGCCCACTTTCAATTTACAATTACTCTAACTGGAGAAAAAAATAAAGAAAGAAATTTTGGTATAGCTGGAATAACTATGCCATAAAAATTAATTGATGAAGGCAGAATTTTCTGCCCAAAGCAGAAATGTGAAAGTGTTCTAGTCAGATTAAAATTATAGCTGGAAAGGTTGAGAAAAACCTGTCTGTCAAAGAAAAAGAGCTTCTTTTCCAAAGACAAGCAAATACACTTATCATGGTCAACTGCATGAACCTGGAGGGAATACAGTACCAAAGTGGCCTGAGGTTATGTTGAGTCACGAGAGGATTCGCATCTGCTCTCAGAAGCCTTCTGAGCCAGCGCTGAATTCAGGTAAAACATGTTGTAGTGGTTTGGTGTACTTTTAAATGCTTTTTTCTAGGCTGACTGTCCTCCTGTGAGCCATGAAATCCCACCTCAGCCAACACCTTCATTTTTATTCAAAGGGAAAACAAAACAAAGTGGTGGCACGACTGGGCAGGGATCAGGGGAGTCCAGAAGGAAAACTGGCTTCTCTGGAAAACAGAGAGAACCAGCAAAGCAAGTGGGTTGTGGGAGAAGACCTGGTGACTTCAAAACTTAGCAAAGTGGTGGTTTTTCCTATCTGTTAACTTTGGAAGCAGATAGCACGTGCAGGGAGACACAGGGAAGGGAAGCCGAGTTAATAGGAGCCAGCTCTGGGTTTGCTGTGGACTCCAGTTACAGTAGCTCCTCTGCATGGCTGGGAACTGCCAGGAGGATGGGAGTGTGGGATGGGCAGGGTCGGCCCCTGCGTGGGCACTGGGGATGCCAGGCCAGGGGCTGTGGTGGTGCCATTTCCCTTGTCCCCATCCCACAGCCCTGCCCAGGGGTTCCCAGGGTGAGCAGCCTGCAGGAACAGCTCCTCACGATTCTCACGCTGTGGCAGCACTGCTGATGGGTTTTGCTGAACCAGAGCTTGCGTGGTAAGGCACAAGCCCTCTAGGAAACCACTTTCTGGAAGCTCTTGGTTAGAAAGATATACCCAGAGCCTTTACCTCCCCTGCCTTTGCACATGTTAAAACCCTGATCCATAAAAATCAGATTGTACAATTAGCTATGTAGGGACAGAGTATCTCTTCCATGGCTTTATCCCTACCTTTATCGCTAAAAGTACTTGTCATTTATTTTCTTATAAATATTGCGAAATAAGTAATCCTTTCTGGGGTACACACTAGTCTGATGAGAAGGAGGCAGGGAGGGGAGAGAGCCCTTCCCCTTCCCAAAGGTAGGAAGCATCTTCCACCCACAGCCGGGCACTACACCATCGCTGCAGGGCACCCCCATGACCCCAGCTCAGTGCAGTGGGGGGCAACCTTATGCCCCCTCCCCAATCTTATTAGAGAACAGGGAGAAGCTTTAGCTCCAAATTGTGGGGGGGACAAGCCCCTAGGAAGCCCTTGTGAAACCCATCCACTGCCAGGAAAGCGCTGGGGCAAACTTCTTGCTTTGTTGGGCTTTTTAGAGAAAGATACGGCAAAAGTATCCCGGGGGGGATTTGAACACAAATTCCTGTCCATGGTGCATGGGTTGGAGCAGAGTGGCATGCCCTGGCATGGCACTCCTTGCCCTGTTGTCCTGGCACAGCTTCCTGCCTGGAGAGAGGGCACCTCAGCATCACATGCGCCTGCCTGGGGCAGCCGCTTCTCAGGCACAAATTGTTCTGATGTCATTGGCATTCTGCAAGTCATTACCTTTTTTTAATTTTTGGGAAAAACAGAAAAAAGATCAGCATAAACAGTTCTAGATTATTTAAGCTCCAAGAAGTCTTAATCTGTGCATCAAATAAATGGCTTGCAAGATGTCAGGGGTTTTCGTTTAGGCTTTTTTTAACCTATTTTTACTATTTTTGTATTAATTTAGGGGAAAAATTGTATAATGAATCTCAATGTATAGCATAAGCCTAAAATAAAATGGCTGTCTCTCTCTTTGCTTCCTGTGCTCCCAAACTGCTACAGAAATCCCATGCCATCACCAATGCAACAAACTGATTTTCCTGGCCTAACCCAAATAATCAGGATGTGCATCCTCTCCAGCTCCCCACAGAGAGGGGTGGTGGAGTAGTTCAGGGGCACCTGCTCAGTACGGAGCCAGC
This sequence comes from Dicrurus megarhynchus, assembly GCA_013399195.1. Lineage (NCBI taxonomy): Eukaryota > Metazoa > Chordata > Aves > Passeriformes > Dicruridae > Dicrurus > Dicrurus megarhynchus. Next base: position 501,493 of record VXAD01001938.1, on the reverse strand, counting down.
AATGTCCCAAAGATGATGGGCACGCTGCTTCTCCAGAAGCCCCTCTTGTTCCAGGCTGCACACTGCTCCGCAGCAAGCACAGGGAAAATCCCTTCACTTCTATTAATTTTCATATTACTGGGATCTATGTCCTTTTTTGGGGGGGTTCTAGATAATCCAGAAGAAGGACCCCAGCCTCAGCAGGCAAACCAACAGCTAAGGCAAAAATCTGAAACTGATTTGATCAAAAACTACAGGTTATCTCCTCAAACAAGAACCAGACCTGAGATCTGGTACGTAGGTAGACCTGAAATATTACTATTGAACAGAAGTATTTCTATTGAACAGAATTATTAATATTAAATTTTTTCCTAACAAGGCCATACCATCCACAAGCTTAGAAGCTCCATCACCACTGAGACCCACCTCTCCCACCAGCAGAACCGCAGCTGCTGCCCCAGGATCTTCTGATGACTGTGCTCAGTCATCTTCTTCCCATACCCAGGCAGATCACCCATTTCTTCCACACTTTTTCCCTAATGTTTTGGAGGAGGGGAGCAGCATTCCTACAGGCCCACTAGGACTAACTGCTTCAGAGCAGAAGCAAACCACCCTGCCAGGGGATGAGGGTGACAGCTACAGATGCTCTGTCACACCTGGCTGCAGAAATGAGATATGATTAAGTTTACTGTAAAAAGCAGGTGAGCCAGATCCAATCTGAAGTCACTGCAACAAATAGCAGGGCTCTGGGATTTTTGGCTACCAAGGGCTTTCAGCCTCTTTAATTTAATGGGAAGTTTGGGTCAGCAATTTAAAGGTGACTCCTGTCACCTGGTACAGCTCCTGGCCTTATCCCTTTCAGTCATTCTTTCTCTCGTTGCCTTAAATTCAGAATCCACAAGCACTGTTGCCAAAAATTCTGTCTGGAACTGAAACTCAAATGACATCAATTTTTCTAATTGCCAGTATAATGTAAGACAGGCTACGTCTAAGCATCGCGCAGGAACTCAAAGAGCAAAACCCCTGTACCAGGCTGGTGTTCCTCATTTGTGTTAGCAAGAGCTCCTTCATGCCAATCTCCACAGATCTAATTTACAAAATTCAGGCTTTCCAAATGTGTAATCAGCACATTTTATTCTGAAAACTCATCTGTACGTATACCTTCAAAAGAGAGGCATGTTAAATCTGATTTTTAGCTTATCAAGGAATACAGTTCAGCCCAACAAACGTTCATGAGCGACGTGTCTGAATTCCACATGCAATTTTTACACTGCTGCAAGTCAGAATATTTTCATTCCGAAATAGCCACATTTTCTTATTTATACAATTAATTTGCACACAGAAACTAGGCAGGATTGTGAACCCAAAACAGTGAAGTGTGGTCATGTTTACATTCATCCTGTAAATATCACTTAAACTTGTAAAGGTTAATGGCAATATAGAACTCATTGAGAAGAACAGGATTTTTTTTGCCAACTTCAGTTTACTGGCAGAGAATAACTGAAATATATGCCAAGCACTAGCTAGAAAGGACCCGGTAATAAGACATCCAACAGTCCATCAGCAGAGAAAAAAGTCCACTTGAAAATTTATACATATGAGAAATGTAAGAATCATGTTAAAGGCCTTAGCTGGGTATCCAGACTATACATAGCATATGTTATATATGAATGCAGAATATTCCATTCTGATTCTTTTTGGCCACATTCAATCCTCTGACGTATGCTCTGTTCTGTGAGAAGGCATACTTTTGAGAAAAACTGACATTTATCTTCTCAGAAATTACCAATTTGCACAGGTGAAGTTTGCTGGAAACAAAATTTTGAATGTATACAAACAAACTGAAGCCAGAAAACACAATTTGTAAAAAATATGCCTTCACATACTGATTATATTTCATAATAAGCAATCTGTTCCCCGATGCTACAAGTAAAAAGTGATTTTTTATTTGTCAGCTATATTCAGGAAAATGAGATGCCCCACTAATGTATATATAGTGCATACACCCCCATACCAATTATGTATTTCTTATACGCCCAACACAAGTTGGCTCCGTATGAAGAGGAGGAAAAGCCAGCCTAGAAATGTAGTTGAAAGCTGGTAGGAAGGCTAGTTTATCTGTACTGAAATTAGTAATGAATCAGCAGGGGAGGAGCAACAGAGAAGTTTGGTAAGGAGCCTAGGAACAAAGAAACTAGCTGCAGAAATGCAGAGCTGTCGAGAAACGAAAATACTCCGGTTTAATTGTGTCAGGATGAGAAAGAAATTATATAAAAACTTCTGAGTTGCAAAGGGAAGGAAGGTTTAAGGTAGTATGAGAGAGAGAAAAATCATGTGAACATATGTAAGACTAGCAACTGTAAGGTATATTACGGATATCTAATAAAAGACAGGATCTGTCCATACAAGGAAAATAATAAATCACAGCTGCCTAATTATATGATTTCAAATATAGATTCAGTACCTCATTGTTTTGGAATAAAAGGAGGATATCATTCATAATCTAATCTGGAGTCCAGAGCTGGAGACTTTAACATGATATATAAACAATATCATACAGAAAAAGAGATCGGTCATGAATTCTGGCTCATAACTTACTGAAAAATGACAAATTGACCCTCACTATTTTACTGCAGCTCTTACTTAGAGAAGAGCAGCTGACTTTAATGGTTCTGAAATGGCCATACCTTCCTGATAAAATACCTATGTGTTGGAAGGATTTCTTTTCTTCTCTTTTGAAGATGTGATCAGTTTTCTCTCTGAACAAAGTGAGCCCTCAGGCATATAACCTACAGCAAGAAGTGGGAAATTCCAGTTCTCTTAAAGTGATTCCTGACTCAAGGACATCCATCTGCAATTGAATTTCTCTTTTCTTTCTTCTCTGCATGCTATTGCAGGCCGTTCCAAACTTGTCTGTTGACAGTTTTACCAATCAGTATATCATACCCCTCTTTGCAAGAGAGGTGGGGTTCTACCAAGCCTCTCCTGGTGTTGGCTCCAGAGGCAGTGGCCACCTTATAATTTCAGGATTATTCCTGCTCATTAGCTCCTCTCATGGGAGCTTTTCTGTCAAGATCTTGGATCTTACTGGAAGGGTGGCTACAATGGCTGTCACAGGACAACCAACAATATTCTGCTGATCTGACATGCCTCTGATATTCACAAGTGACATAACATTACTAGATCTAGCAAGGAGAAGCATCCAAAGCTCACTGTCAAGACATCATATGATATTTAATATAACCATGAGGATGTTTATACAGCAGATTTATTATATGGAATTTGCAGAAATGGGGAGAGGAGAGAGAGAGAATATCAATTAGACTGCTCATTCAGCACTTTCCAAACCTATCCATCAAAGGAAGAGTTCTTGCCTCACAGTCAGTGGTGATACCAAGCCTGAAGAATCTAATTTACAGAAAAAGGTTAAAAGAATTTGGCTTAGAAAGGGGAAACGTGGAGCTGTGATACATGACTTCAGAATTATGGATAAGATTGCTAACATCAGTGAGTTCCTTTTTTTTTTTTTTTTTTGCCCAGTATATGCTCCAAAGCCAGAATCTCAGAATACGAAATGTTTGAAGTGAGAAGCAAATAATAAATTCATGCAGAACATTTCACAGGTAGAAATGACAAATACATACAGGAAACTGTAAAGTCAAGGGAGACAAAAAAATCAAGTCAGATGAGAAATGCCTAAATTTATTGTAGAGAACTCCATAAAAGCCTAGACAGAAAATCTCCTAAATGTACTCACAGCCCTGGAGAGCTCTTCAGGTGGTCTGTTCCAGCACCAGACCAAAATTAAGGTAAGAGTTTTAAATTATTGACAACTAAAACCAACTGAGCTTTAAAGTGTGGAACATGGGTAAGGGAGAAATGGAAAAATTATGGGAAAAACACTTTAACAAAGTATTTACTCTTTGTGTGCATCAGCATTTCTCCACAGATTTCTTGGGAGTTACAGCTAATAACATTTGTTTAAAGCACCACCCAGCACATTCCAGACAACTGTTCTCCCCTTCCCCTAGAAGCCAAAGGTTGAGTTTCATTTTGTCAGTCTGCTTTCAAGGCAGATGATCCCTCTGGCAGTGTCTGAGTGACAAAGGACCTGAGACACAGAGGGGAGAGGAGACCAGCACAGGAAACAACCCATACCTGAGCCATGGCAGGGCAAAGTATTATTCTTCTTTCATCAGAGAGCTGTGCAAAAGAGAGCATTGCAATTTCTAGTGTACTGTAAAAGCTTGTAAGTAAAATTGGCCTCTGTGGGACACTGTGGTTTCCCTGAGCAGTAGATGTGCTATGGATGCTGTCCAGGCCTATTTATGGTTGTGCTTTTCCAAAGCTTGGTAGCCCTCAGCCTTTGGCTTCGTGCCACGCAGCCCCTCTGACACTTATATTGCAAGTTTTATTGAGATACCTTTTTGGTGAAAAAGACTTTGTTCAGAACAAAAAAATCTTTTTCAATGCAAGCTCTTCTATTTGCCCCAGAAGGTTCCCACACCTGCCATCCCAATTTCCTGTTAGTGCATTTGGAAATGAAGGTGGCCACAGCGGGAAGGAGAGAACTGGAAAGCAAGTCAAAGTCCCATCATTTCAGTTAAGTGGCAGCTAGTTTTGTGAGGCTCAATTACCAGTGATTTTGTGAGCCTCATTTTCCACTACCAAATTTTAAAAAGGTGCTCACTATTCTACTCCCAAGCCAGGGAGAACTATGGATTTTCAGTATACTCCAAGCAGAGTATAACCACTGTATTGAAACCATGTTGCCCAGTGGAAATAAAGCATTGAGAAGGGGAGGGGAGGTGGATGCAGTTGCTGAATTTGAAATTTTCAGCAGAAAAGATTGTGTTTTCTTTTTTTAAAGAAAGTTCACATTTTTGCCTTTGTTCTGATAGGAGAAGTCTTCAAGTCTGACAAACTCAAAGCACATAAAATCATTTACAAAACCTTCTGTGCAGGAGGGGAGAAGCAGGAGGTGAGCTGAGAAAAGACATCAAGGCAGTAGCAAATGCAAACAATAACAAACATTGCACTTCTAGGAAACACAGATTTGAATGCAGAATTGGCTAAATGTTACCAAAAATCTCCTGATGCAGGAGAAATAAAGTCAGGGAAAGTTTGTCAAAAAAACCTTTCTAAAGTTTTTAACTTCCTCTTATGGTTTGTTTGTGAGGTCACCAGATCCGTGGCTTTTACACTCCATTCAAATCTGTAACTGTTTTTTTAGACATAGTTATCATTAATATACAGTCAGCCATTGACCAAATATAAACCATAATCAGATGGCCAGCCATAGATCTCAAGTAGTCATCCTTTACAGCTACCCCTATTCCTAAAATACATATAAAGTATATGTATTTCGCAGAATAATGGGAAAAATCTATACAGAATTCTAACCTACCTGAAAACAATTTGGTTTAAACAGGCCAAACAGAATTGAAAAATTGTTTCCAGCAAATACTTTTATAGGCTCTAAATGTGAAGGTAAAGTAGTGCTATTCAAGCCTTTTGAAGAGAACGAATGAGAGAATGAATGTGAAAAAGCACGTGGAGTGCAATTTAAAGAAGCAAGCAAGCGAATCATGACCAGAGAATGTCTATAAAACCTTGGCAGTTGACCTTCACTGGGTGAGGATGGTAAGTGGTTTGGAGAATCAGCATTTCATCAAGTGGTTGAGTATATTTTTACCCTTTTCAAATATGAACCAGCTCATCAGGTAAAAACTGATCATGCAAGGTTTGTCCATTTGCCTGCTCTCAATGAACATGAAAAAAAATCTTATTCCTAAATGAGTCAATGGTTTCTGCTGACTTTGGTTAATTCCAGTATGTTTTTGTTAACCACTAAGGGGACAAAAAACAGAAATAAAAATGCTCCAAACCTTTACTACTTTTTCTTTTCTCAAGAATCTATCCTACACCTCCTATTATCTCCTTTTGCTATGCCAGACCTCTCTTATGAAATTCCCCAATTTTGGCCAATTGACTCAAGCACTCCCCTAATACACTCTTGCAATTTTAAGTACTCAGGGGTTCCACTAAAAGGGTGGCTGGATGCAGCTTCAGGACTAATTGTATCCTATGAGTTATAGAATTATGCACCAACAGCTAAAAGGACACAATTACAAGGTGAACTATTGTGACACACACTGTGTAATGTCATACAATCAAATGCAATGTTTAGTAAACATGAACCTCTTTGTCATTTTGTATTTATTTATACAGGTTTAAAAAAATAAAAATAAAGCACACATTTAAAAATATCCCTTTCTCCATTGTGTCTCTGCAGCATTATGCAGCTTCCTGTTGAGGCTGATGGGTAGGCAATGACTCTGTCAGTGCCTGGGGAACTAGGCAATGACTAGCAAGGAATATGCAATTCTTGTTTGATTGAATTATACCTGCAAAGAGAGGGATACAACCTTCCAGAGAATGGGGGAGAGAAAAGGAATGGCTCACCAGGCATTTCCTAGGAGCTGCCTAGGTGGGAACACCAAATATCTGTAGAAGTAGGATCCTTAACTAGGTCACTGCCTAAAGGACTGCATTTTTCCAGCAATGTGCCACTGATGAAACACCAAAGGGTTTCTAATTCCTGGGCTCTCCCCTCAGCTACAAAGTCTGGGGGAAAAAGCAAAGAGGAAAAAGGTCTTCCACTTAGAGCTGGAGAACTGATAAATGTCTGGCATGCCCTCAAAACAGGGAGGTGACACAGCTCTGCAGGGAGCCAGGTCCTGCCTGTTTGCCCAAGGACCCATGGGTCACCCCACCAGGTCTCTGTAACACACAAAGGCTCTGCTTTGCAGACCTCCAGCAGGACTGGCCCCCTCTCCTCTGGGAGTGACAACACACACTTCTAGATCTCTGTCTTTCTTCAGAGGAAGACTCTCTGGCACCTTGCCCTCCTGCAATGTCACCCTCCTCTCTCCTCGCTTGTTCTCATCCTCATTTATCTCACGCACACGCACGTAAGACATTCCCATGCAAAGGGGTGATCTCAGTCCAGTCTCCTCTGGCCTAAGCCACACAACTTCCACTGGCACAGGAAAGCAATTCACAATTCTGGAAAAATGATCATTTTTCTCCTTTCCTCAATACACCACAAGCAATGGAGGATGATCTAATGACAGATATCCAAAATACTGCAGAGGGAACAAAAGCCAAACATGTTACTAATTTTTACAAAAGATGTACCGTGAGTTTAGTGTAAGTACAATGAGTGGAGGGGCCATATCGTTATTTTTTCCAATGGTTACAGAATCATCGTGGGTTTTGTGGTAGCAGTTTTGGTCTGTGCTTTGAATACAAAGCAATTACAATGTCAAATGGCACTATTTTGAAAAAAGAGAAGTGTTTATGAAATTTAATTGTGTTCAAATCCCAGAGTAATTGTGGTAATATGAATTGTCATGTCAAATTTCAACTCCATCTCTACATTTGCACTGCATGTGTGTGCATGCTCACATTTGGTGCACTCAGTGGTACTCTCAGCAGTCTTAAGAGAGGGAGATCCCACATGGGCTGTTCAGGGCCAGCCCCATTCAATGTTTTCACTACTACCAGCATGGATAGTGTACAAAAGGATATATTAGTAAAGCATTGTCTGCCTAAGTTGGGAAGAACTACAGAATTCTGAAGGCTGAGAACAGAGTCAAAACACACTCAGACCATTGGAAGAATGAGGTGAAATCAACTGTAAGAAATTCAGAAAAGGCAAGTCCATGGAGGAAAGAGAAATCAGTGGTGCAAACACAAAGTATGGAAAAACTGATTAAACAGCAGTTTTGCAGAAAAGTATCAGAGGTTGCACTTGGTCACTGCTTCACAGTGAATAAAAACTGTCACAATGCTACAAAGCCACCACATCTAATCCTTACCCAATTTATTAAAAGGATCACATACAGAAGACATGGAAGACATTTTTTCTTGTTCTCCTTAGAGGTGATGAATCTTCAACTGAACACTGTGGCCATGACCCTTGGAAAGAGCACGGAATTGAATGAGAATGAGGAGTCAGAAAAATGCACTTTCTTCAGGAAAGCCTGCTTATTCTAGAAGAGATGAATTTGAGAACCACAGTAACACTTTTCTGTATTAAAAAGGAATATAAGAACAAGTATCAAATGTTTCTTGTGTCCCCTGAAGGTGGGACAAGCCACAATCAGTTTAATTTGCAGCAAATATAAGTCAATTTGCATATCCTAATTCCAAGAATAGGCCTGCACTGGGAATATGCCTAGGCTGGCTGTGGAACCATCTTTAGCAGGGTTTAAAGAAGAGGTTACACAAAAAACTGCTTGAAACAACCTAGTTACTGATTCAGCCCTTTTTTTTTACAAAATCCAGTATTTTCCAACTCAAGTATGGTATAGCAATTTAGGTTGCCCCAAGCTATGTCCCTTTAAATTGGCTCAGATTGTGTATTCAGAAACAGAGGCACCTTGAATTGCTTGTCATGTTACTTAGCATAAAATCTGGATTCCTGGCCTGTGGAGGCTGGGTTGTGTTCCAAAAAAATGGGAGATTTATGTATCTGTAGCTAATACTTTTAAGTACGGCAATTTAAAATTTGTAGCAATTCAGCCACAATGAGTGGAGAAAATGCAATGTCTTCTACTGTTTCCTGATGCACTTTAATATGTATCTGTGAAATTCAAGCTCTTTGGCTCACAGAAAATCTCTGCTGTAAAACATTCAGTAAGAAGGGTCCATGAAGTAAAGAATAACAGCAGAAGAAAGAGACAAATTAATTTGCTGGATAGACAATTATTGGAAGCTTAGGAGACAAGAAATACCAGATTAAATACTTTCTCCATTTCCTTCTTGCAAATCAGTCTTTCGGTGTTTAATGAGTTCCTATCGGTCTATGCAAATAATTCACAATGAATAATTTATCTGATATTTTTTCTGTTTATGGGATATCTAAAAGCAAATTGGTTTCCTCTCACATATTCATTATTCAAAATTATATTAATACAGCCTTAGGTGAGTGCATTTTTGCTGCAGTTGCTTTGCTCCATCATTCAGTTTTCATACCACCTACATGTGGCAAGGGTACCGCTACATTCCCCTTGTCCTCAGGGCAAAGATTCCTTCAGGATGAATTAAGGTCCCACTTTTAACAGGCTCTGCAGGACATCTCTCTGTCCACTGATGCCATGGAGGGGGCTAACCTCCTACTCTGAGCATCTGGATTCGATCTGGGCATCTGGATTAGGCTGGCCAACGGGAATTACTGCAAGTGCTAAATTAAGGATCCTCTTGAGCTCCCCCTTTCCAAATTAGCTGGCTGAAGAGAAGCAAGATTACCCAGGGAAAGAGAAGAAGCACTCCTCCAGGCATCCCATTTCTGCCATTAATGTTCCCCATCTCTTCCATTGGCTGTTCTTTGTCAACATTATCATAGAATCATGGAATACTTTAGGTTGGAAAATACCTTTAGGACCATTCAGTCCAACTGCGTATATGCTTGCACTTGGTTTGCACACAAGTGATAGGAAAATGATTATTACCTTAGTTTTAAATCTCATTTTAATAGTTCCTCTGTGAAGGAAATTGCCACCATACTTGAAGTCTCCACCATTTTGGGTGCAGTCCATGGAACTCCTTCTGCCCCTTGGAACAGAGAATTAAATGCTTGTGTGGAGAACTTTAAATTCACCTCTGTCATGAAGTTGAGGGATGCCAGACAGACTAGCTAACACAACAGGCATTGTTCCTGCTGTGTAACACACTGAGAATGCCAAACAATGACAAAGAACTGGCAAGGTCCTTCAGCAAGCAAATTTTGAATAGGAAGGAAAGCTTGAACTGCAGTTGTTTTTCCAGATGCAGTCAGGTCTTTTGATAATCATATTATACAGAGGCAGGTCCATAAATTTCCTCGTGACTTCAGTGCAGACAGTTAAGGGTTTTGGTAACTGAATGTGATGAAATATTTGTGTTGCTAGAGGCACTTGACAAGAAGACACACTGTGTTAGAAGTTCAGTGTGTCCAGCTCCTTCAAATTCCTTCTTTAACATTTTCAGAACAGAATGCCATGTACACCGCAGCATTTGCCTTTGCAGAATCATCGTCCTCAGAAGCTCACCTTAGACTTCCTCTTTCACCATCTCAGACTGCTAGAAGAAGTCATTCAAAGTTATCAAGAATATTTTTATTCAAAAAAGGAAAGACTCATTCTCTTTACTGCTGCAAAAAGCCAGCTTAAACTGCTGACTGCTTGTGGCTGGCCTATTAATGTAAAAGTGAGAGAGCTTGCACGGGGGAGATAAAAAGGGGCAAATGAAAGAAGAGAAGGCATGCAGGGAGAAAAAAGATATTAACAGAAGAGGGGGAAAAAAGTCAAAGAAATAAGTGAAAAGCAGAAAAATAAGGCAAAATACAGAGATGCCCTCAGTAGAAAGGAAGAAACAGTAAAGAAAAAAAAGAGTATTGGGAAGAAGCAGGGATGATACTAGATCTTAAAATAATTCTGAGAAAATAGATAGTGATGTCAAAATCCCAGTAATTGAATTTTTGCCTTGAAAAGCCAGTGACAGCTTTGCTTAAATGTTTAGCCACATAAAATCAAACTCCACGTCCCTGACTGCATGTATCTCTCAATGAAGTCAACAAGAATCAATAGCAACAGCAGCATTCAAATCCATGCTGTTTTCATTGCAAAAAAGGTAAATACAATACCCTTTCCATTCCTGCACTATTTCTCCATCTTTTTGTAGCCTCTAATACGCTTTCTAATATACCTCTATCCCAAAACCACTGTTGTTAGCCTTCCTGTATTGATGGCATCCAGCTGAAGAGAAGCCAGTGAGGGAGAGCAAACATATTGTCAGTTCTTAATAAATAATCATTAAAGCATAGATGGGCAGCATTGTCCAACTCTCAGTCTATTTGCCTTGAGTCAGCTGCTCTGTACTTTCTCCCTATTCTTGCATAATTGAATACTACATCTTACTTTTTTTTTTCCTCTGTGCAAGGACTGGTCTTACCTGAAAAATATTGTAAACTCATTCAAATTTCATGAATTCATCAGACCTAATGCAAACTGGAGGTACAGGAAAACCAAATAAATTAGTAAACCAGCACCTCTCCACTACCCATTAACAGTGGGTTTTTCTGTTTCCTTTAATTGCAGCCCAAGCCTGCCTAGTCTCTCCACCATCCTTTGCAAAGGACACTGAAAAATTTACGAGCAGCACAAACTTACTCAATCATTTCAATATCTCAGACTTACAATATGTCACATAAAGTGAGTACTCAAATGCTTGAATCATCACACTGAGGCCATGTTTCTTGGATCAGTGATGTTTCCATCCATCCACCCGATGGGTCTGATGAGACAACCTGCAAGCAGGGGCCAGACAAGGAAGCAATAGTATCACATAAGAGTTAGATAAATGCTTCACTAGTGGAACTAGCTTGAAGATTTCTTGGCAGTTTAGACAAAAACCTGAATGTCGTCACCACACGAGCAAATGAGTGAGTAGGTCTCCTTTCAGACAGTGGTGAAACTCAGGTGCTCATGGTGGTGGAGGGCTGTGGGTGGGCACAGGGGGACACACTGTCACCAGGAGGGGCAGGATCCGAGGAGGGCCATGACAATCTGGAAGGGGTGGCAGGTGGTCAGAGGGTTTCTGGAGTTTGTGGGGATGCCTACTTCCTACCTTTCCATCGATCTCACAGGTACAGATGCACAATCTCCCAGTTTATTTTCTCTCTAGTGAGGCTCTGGTCTACAGCAGGGACACAACAGAGCAGCAGACCCCGGCTCTGCTCCCTTGGGATCCCAACCCATGCCCTCTGGTGGAGGTGGTGGGGCTGCCAGGCTGTCCTTGCTCTGTCCCACCCCAGTGGCACAGCTGTCCAAGGGGAGCCCCCCTTCTTCCCAGACACGTGGTTTGCACCCCAGGAGCTCAGGTGCTGCACACTGAGGAGGGGACGGCACGGGCACTGCAGGCGCTGCTCCCAGCAGCTGCCAGCCTCCCCGCCTGCCTGCTGGGACACGGGGAGCAGCACACTGCCCCGTGCGCCGGCCTGAGCCACAAACACTAACGCTGGAAAGCACATTCTGAAATGTAACAGGCTCAGGTCTTCAAGACCATCTCGCCTATGCAAAAACCTAATGATTCTTCATGTGGACATCAGTCTAGATACCAGAGCCACGGTGATCCGTAGGGAACCATCAGGCTTGTAGGCTTCTCTGTATGTCTCATTTGGGATGGGAAGACAGATAATATACAATCTTGTTGATTAGCCAGAGGGAGTGACTTACAATTTCATGCCCTGTGTGCTTTGTACACCTAAGCAACAGAACAAATTCAGATATATTCCTGAGTGGCCTATATAATCAAAAATATCTATATCTAGGCCCTAAAACGGAGCGAGGATTTGTCTCCCTTTTAAAAGTCAAGGCGTCCAAGCACATAATATAGAAGGAAAGAAAACTGAGTGTTTCCCTCTAGAGGTCTTTTAACAAAAGAATGTGTCACAATGATGTACAGCAGGTAGAAAACAAATTTGATTAAATAAAAATGTAGAATAAATATTATTTTTAAGGACACTGTCCCACAGTATTTTTGGTTATGATACAAAAGCATATCTTTGATTTGCACAATAAGACCCTTTCCAGAAATACTGTATAGTCCTAAAATGTCGAGTTGTAAAGCAGAATCATCCATCAAAATGCAAAACAAACAGGTTTCTTATTTTGGGACAAATAGAGTTCACCAAAGATATGAGGTCAGGTGAAAAGAAGGAAAATTTTCTGTATTTTTCAGCCACCAGGATTGTGAGAAAAATCCTTTCTGAATTCTTCCCATTTATGTGCCTGTGATGTACCTGTGCAGCTCGAGGTTCCTCGTACACAGAAAGCAGGATGCATTAATCATGAGGAACCGAGGGCCTGGAGCTGCAGTGTGCCACTCCACTTGAAAAGCTTCTAAAATATGCTAGTGCCAGATCTGCCTGGGCTGAAAATTGTGTACTGCTCACAATGATGCATCTGAAAAGAGTAAAATTAAACGTATGCTCTCAGAAAATTTGCTGCACATCTACTCCCAATTTCTTTCCATTTCTGCCCTACCAAAGGCTTGCAATTTCCATCTCTGTCTTAAGCATGTTCCTTCTGTATCTTTTATCAGACCCACGAAGCTCCCTCCTGCCTTTCTCATGAAAGTTTACCTCAATGAAATCACCGAGGTAAATAGGGCGAGCAAGATTTTCCCACTACCTCGGGGGGAATTCATCTGCCCGGGCTTCATTTTCTGTAATGTATGGCTTTTGTTCCTGGCCTCCTCCACACAGTTACGCACTTAGGCACGATGATAATCTGGCTTTCTCCCCGTGTACACCTGGCAGATGGTGGTGTGTATTAGCTCTGACGGCAAGCACTAAGCAATGCAGCCTGCTCGTTGTCATACTGGAGCAAGAACAGCCTCGGCCACGTTCCCAAGCACTTACTCTTTGTCTGGAGTTCCTCAGATATTTCAGTGCCAGCCATACATCACAACTTTAAGAGCTGAGGTGACAATTCAAAATATGAAAATCATTGCAGAGTAAATGAAGCAAATGATCGTTTTTGACAAATACACATGAGTGTGGCACTCAGAAATCTGGCTTGAATGTCTCTAAATAATTAAATTTATCTACCTCAGTAACTACATTTGAATTGCAAATTAGTTCTCCACCTCAGCCCTGCCGCATGTGTGCGTCTCTGCTGGTACCTGAGCTCCCACAGCCTGCTAGCTCTGAGTGCAGGAGCACCTTTGGGCAGATGCATTTCGGTGCAGAGAGCACCCAAGGCTGAGGACTCTTGGCTTTGCTGCACAACATTTTGTTGCCACCCTCCTTGCACTTCCTTTTGGTGCTTTTCAGTGGGCGCTGTGCTGTGCAGCACATCCACAGCCCAGGGACAGTGCCACGCACGGAGCTGCTGAGGTAGGGCTGCTCCTGCAAACCTGGCTTAGCTCCATCACGTGTGTTATGGTATCTTTTAACTGCATAAAGCATCCTCTCTACCACGCTCCTGTCCTTTTTACACAGAACAGACAGGGGCATCACTGCTCACCTGATATCCTCCACTGGGGGAATGACAAAATACGTTGTTAACTCCCTATATTGTTCCCATCTTTGTTCAGTTCTCCACCAATGCCGCCCTTACTACAAGTTACTCAAATCCCATTGTAAGACAGAATTGTCCATCTCCCTACCGCTTCTCAGCATATGAGCATTTTCCCAAGAACAATGACTTTGTTCTCCCAAATGTCCTGTGAGATGAGGAAACCTCCTTACATCCATTTTACAAATAGAGGCTTGAGGCACAGAGATATTAATGTCAACAGGGCTAACTCATTTGAACAGTTTGCAGTTTGACTTTCTTAGGGAACCGGGCATTTTATTGCACTACATTTCTCCACAGCAAACCAGAGTTTCCTGGTCTCCATTGGAAACCCCAAGCATCCTTCACTTCATTTCAACAAGTCAGACTGAAGGGCTCAGATAAGAAATCCAGGAATTGAAGAACACACAGGCATCACCCGTGAGAAATGTCAGTGAAGTGATGTGATTTAAATCCCCATGGAATTCCAGCACATCAGGAAGAAAATTAGGTTCTCCAGGGCAGTATTTAACAGCCCATCCCAGGAGACTTCCTCTTGTTCCATCTTATTCACTGCACAGATTCCCAGTTCCTGCAGCAAATAATGCAGAGGTCCTGGAGGTGACAGTTTCTCCCCACAGCTGTGACACATCTCCCAGCCCAGCCCTGAACTATTTACAACTCTGTGGAAAACTCTGTGTGTGAAGGGTGAGCAAGTAACTCAAAATTGCACTTGTTACCATTCAGTATTGTAAAGTCAGCTTTGCACAGGCAACTTGAAAACTGATTTTTTTTTCCAGTTCCATATCTTCCTCTGGTGCTGTAAGAAAACCCTTAGGACAAGTGAAGAAGGGGTTAGGAAGTTCCCAGGTTTCATGCCTGCAGCCCTGAAGTGACCCTGAGGTAGGAATAATCCTCTGCACAGGTGTCACAAAGATGCCAATGGCAAAGGGCCACTCTGGTTCCTTAGCAAAAGGAACTACACAACGGCAGTAAGAGAATTTTTGCCCTTGCACGCTGAGCTATTCTATTCCTCAGGCCAGGTTCAACCCTCCTGGCACCTTGTGACCCTTGATACCTTCGGTTCTGTCCCACCTGAGCCCTGTCCTCATCCCACAGGGCTCAGTCCTGCCTCCTGCTTCCTCATCGCCACTCCTCCCTTACGCATTCCCATGACCCTCTCCAGCACAGACACGTGTGTGCACAATGAGCACTCTGCACACAGAATGAAATCAGACAGCAGAAACCTCAGTCTTTCATGGGCATTTTCACAGCCAGAGTAAGGGACAGATCCTGACACCAGCCCTGCTCCTCACCTGGCTTTCCAGCCCTACCCTAAAGCTTTACCTGAGCAAGGCTGTCCCCTCTTTCTTGCAAACAGGCAAATTGTTTCAGAGAATAGAAATTGTGCACAGGTTTTGGCAGTGAAAGTTTTAAACATAACTCTTAAATTTTAGCAAAGTTATGAAACATAGAAAAACAATTATAAATATTGTTGTATCCTAGAGTGAGGCTTGATTACCTGGCTGCATTATTAAGTAAAGCTTTTACAAACAGAAAGAATATGCATGTGATCTCTGGATAACCAGACAACCTTAGCTGACAAAACAGTAACTAAATGACCACAGTATTCAGTGTAATTCTCTCTGTCAGGTGGCCAGTTCTCTACTAGTTAGAGGTTAAGAGGTGAATTCTCTCTATAGTGTCCTTTCTCTGTATCTGAAAGCAAAACTCAAAGCTCTTTAGCAGCACTTCTAATTTATCCCTTCCACTAACAGGCAGCATCCTCTTAAAAATCTTCTCTACAGTACTAAATTACATAGTCTTAATCCCAGCTGAATCAGATGATTGTGCCTGTATGTGCTGTGGAGGCACTTGCAGACATAAGCAGCACCTGCTCTGCAAACATCATACCTGCTATCCACACCTAAAAGTGGTTTTGGCTGACTGACAAGCATTACTCTTGTATCATTAGCCCAGCTGTATAGTATTTATTTATATAATCTGTTTTATATGTATGTGTTTATTTATTATTTTTGATAAATTATAGCATAGAATAATATAATGCAATGATAAATTACATCATGGTTTCATTTATTTGTTTGTTTGTTTATTTTTATAATGAATTTATAATCTGTTAGCCCAGCTACATCTTTAGGTGTAGATAGAAGTATGGGACAGCTATAGGCTGTCTGGAGTCATCTACCATATGCACTGGCTACAGAGATCATGGGTAGCCCTGGCAAGGGGAGGAGGTTCACGTGAGTGTGCTCCGTGTATTTTTAGAAGGAGTTTTCTCAAATCTATCAAATGAAGAAAGGCTATTATACTGATTCCAAGTGACTCCACCACTGCAGCTGGATACAACACGCTGGGTGGTCACAGTGCCTGTTCACAGTTCAGTGTCTTACACCAGCCAGGTTGCAGCACCACCTTTCAAACACAGACAGGCCTGGTTTTCCATGGCACATCTAGCTTGCCATTTAGGCCTAAGCCTGAGATCTGGGACCAGAAGCCAGCCTGGCGAGGCTCCCAACCTGCCTGGCTGCTGTGACAAACTCATCAGCGACCACCCGGCATAAGACCATGGTGCTCTGGCTGGACCCCTCGGACCTGCAGTTTCAGGTTGCTTCCAGGAAGACAAGAGGAACTTTGGAACACGGTTCAAGCTGGGCAGATGTTCATTTGTGAAGTAATGTGCAAGAAGTTTAAGGAGCTGCTGTCTCAGCAGGGAGCTCCCTCTCAATCAGCTGGGTGCCACAACCTCCACTGAAAGAGCTCAAACTTGTTAAACATCCCTGAGCTCTTCCAGTGCCAGCCCCAGTGCCCTGGGCTGGGTCACACCAGCAGTCAGTGCCCCAGCACTACAGGCACAGCTTTAAAGGACTGATTTCAAACTCCCCGCATGTCACCAGCAGAACTGACCCAACAGGAGCTTAAAGGCTTCACCATCCAGCCAAGAACCACAGGCTTAGACTGAAAGTCTTGGGAAAGAAAATGTGGGGTCTGCAGCCTGTTCCTGGATGCAAGGGAAAATTGCAGAGTATATTTCCCTGAATGATTAATGTAGCAGCCACAGAGCTAATCAATAATAGAAATAATGACACACTGTCTGTGCTTACTGCATTGCTGTGCTTGCTTCCTTACATGGCCCTGGCCAGCCCTGCCACTTCCTGAGCATGGCAGGGAGGAGGACTTTGTCACAACCATGGTAGCAGAGCCCAAGACTGTTGCTGTCCTATAGCATAGCAACATACCCCTTGCATGTCACTCACAGAAGTTTCAAGTCCTGTAACAGGCCAGCGTGATTTGAAATACCCTCCAGCTGTCTTGTTACTTGTTAGTTTGATATTGTTCCTCCCCTGAGGGGTCTTTATTGGTTTACCACCGTGTGTCTTCCTTTTATGATTGGTCAATTCTGTTATCTCTACCTCATGATGTAATCCCTTAAAACTGACTGCCAGAGGGCAAACCGGGGTCTCTCTGTTCTAGCTTCCCTTCAAGCTAACTGGCCCCTGCCCTCTCGAGGGCAGGAGAAAATAAACTTGGAATGCAGCTGACTGAGTTTCCACTCTTTTCTCCGTACCTTCCGCTGCTGGCTACAGCATGCCTACATGCTGTGAGGAGGCGTTGGGCTGCACTGGCAAACTGAGGCACGCAAACCTCAGTTACCATCAATTCAGTCGCTGGCTCACGCGGGCATCGGACCCCGTTGACCTGCGAGCCAGGCTGGGAACAGCCTGGCCTGCAGAGATTAACACAAGACAAGCCATGGCTGCAGGAGGATGTCCCATGTACCCTGGCTGGGCACATGAGGTTTTGGTGCAGGCAACCTCCCACAGCTCCAACCATGGGGCAGGGGCAAGAGCAGGCATCTAGAGCTGCCGTGCTCTCCTGAGATTCATGACTGCCTGTCTGACCCAGGGAAACATCCCAACAGCCCTGCACTTGCAGAAGTCACTGGGGGTGGGAACTACATGATCTTTAAGGTCCCTTCCAGCCCAAGCTTTCGATGATTCTATGAAATCTATGAAATATCCTTCATTATATTTTAAATAGAAAGGATACTTCTTCTTTTACACTGTGTTTTCTGAGCCTTTGGAGTGTCCTTGTGCAGGCTGGTCTCTTTGACAATGAAATCCTCCTCATAATGCAATATAGTAATGTGACTTCAGACAGGGGAACTTCAAGAAAAACTCCAAAAGCTGCAGTAGAGCTCTCAGAGCTGGCAGCACCAGGAAGGGATCACAGGTAGACTCTCAGCACACTGCTCACCCAGGGACACCTTCTTCCATTTCCACTCCACCATGTCTCATCAAAGCGACAGGTGTGAGACCATGGATCTCAGTTAATGTCTGTTAACTGCTTGGATGGAATTTGACAGAATATGGAATGCTATTATTAAATGCACAAAAAAACCTAAAGACAGTATGAAGTGCACATATATAGATATATAAAAATTATATGTATGTATGTACGTATGTATGTATGTATGTATGTATAATGTTTTTTCTCAAGAAGCCAGTGAAAAGTTACTGGCTTTTATCCCCTTCTGAGATACTTTCTGATTATGTACAGCCTTGACAATTATTCCACTGCTTGTTATATGAAACACTAGAGTGTCTCATATGTAAGCAATACCCTTCCAGAAATAATTATGGTTTTGACATAATGTTATACATATGCTTCTTTGTTTAGGCATCCTGCAGATTAATAAAATCAAGAGCCAGATGCCTTGAAACAAATCAGCTATTTCCTGTCAATAAAATATAATGCAGCACACAATTTATAGGAAACACTGGTGCCATGAAATGCTTTGGGCTGCCTGTGCTGCTCATCCCCATGGAAGCACTGTTGCTATTACAGCCCTACAACCACACAGCATTGGTCCATAAGTATAGAAGAGCTTATCTAAATAAGAGCTATGAACAACGTAAGATGGTTCTGCACCAAAAAGAGCTATTTGACTTTGAATTTGCTTAGTCACTCTCCAATTCATTTTTCATCTACAGGATTCTCTATATTCACTTATAAAACCAGATTGTTTTTATGGAGGTTTGAATAATGACAGTGTTCTGCAGCTGTTTGGCACTGCTTCTGAAATGGCATTCGTGACAGGGAAGATGCCTCTGACAAGACCAAGTGATCAGGGAATCATACAATCATTAAGGTTGGAAAAGACCTCTAGGATGATTAAGTCCACATCTTGAGAGAAGAAATATTCTGAAAAAATTAAAAAAACCCCCAACCCTTCCTATCATCCTATATTTTTCTTGTACATTTCTAACTCATCCAAAGGTTGTTTTCTTCTCTGGACTTTGGTTAAAACACTTAGATGCTCCAGCCTAGTTTGGAACAAATCAGTGGGACTCATTTGCAACTAGCCCAGTTAATTTTGGAAGACCTGTTGCCATGCTGCAGTTAAGCTGCATTATGTTTTATCATGTTGTTTAACACACAAAACCCATGGGATCACCCTCAAATGTCTACCACATACTCTCTTTTTTAAAACTTGACATTTGTGAGGTTTTTCAAGAAAGACAATAATTCAGGCTCTAAGCGATAAGTAATTAAGAATTATTCCCCAAAAGCCCATGTTTGAGTTCTGTGATTTATTGAAGACTTTCTACATTGACGAGGTCAAAACAGAGGAAGTGAAAACATACTGAACATTCCGTGACTTCTCAGTGGCTCTGGCTTTATTTTACTCTCAAAATTCAGACTTTCAGCAGTCAACTAACATAAAACAAAATTTCTGACAGTTTCTCCAATTCTTCAATGCTGTATGAAAAGCCATCTTAAACAGCTCAAGCAATAAGTATGTTTGGACCAATTCACACAGGACCCTCTCTCTCTAAGGCTCCCAGCCTCCAGCAAGGAGACAGAAATAACCTGTTAAAGACTTTCTTCTTTAATATAAAAAATTATAGGGGGAGAGGAGGGCATTCACTAATGATTTGTTAAGACAAGGTGGAAGTCCTGAACTGGCTAAGTTTAATGGAAACAAAGAAGTCTGTTCCTCAGACAAAGCTTATGACTCTCACTGCCCAGCCCACTTCCACCTCCCTTTGATTTATAGCAAACTGACCCATTCCTTGAAACAGATGGTTTTTTTGCACTCCCCTCACGAAAAAACTAAACAACAAAACCAGCCAATAAAAACAAACAAAAAAAAATCCTCTTTTTTAAACAATAGTGACCTTTTCTCAAGAAAATAACAATTTTGATAAAAGTTTATTGTTTCTCCCAGACTTCTGGTGACCAGGAAGGAAAAGGTCAAGTTCCCACTAGAACATTTTTCATCTGGGCAATTTTGAGAGGACAGAGAGCTCAGCATGCTGAAGGTGAAGCCCTGAAGGTGACCCTGTCAGCCTGAGCACTGGCTGCCACCACTGATCCAGCCTCGGCCCCCCAGCCCCAGTGCCCACTGCCACCCCCCGGGCTGCCTCCCCTCCTGCCACAATGCAGAGAAAACCCACCAAAACACAACCTCACCCATGCCACCCTGACAGAAACCTCAGAGAGCAGGATAGGTTCTAACAAAGCAAAAGACCCTGTTTTTTTTACACAGAACAGAAAGTTCTGCTCTGAGCTATGTGCCTCTATGAGGAAAATTGGACGTTGGGCAAAAAAAAAATCTCAAATCTTTTCCATCTATCTGAGTAAGTGACAGTTGTGATTAGATGCACACACTTGGGAAATTACAGCATGTGGCAAGGACATGGTACCGTAATCCTTTCAAAACCAGTTGTGGTCCCAGAATGGACCCCTAAGACACT
The DNA here is from genome assembly GCA_013399195.1 of Dicrurus megarhynchus. NCBI lineage: Eukaryota > Metazoa > Chordata > Aves > Passeriformes > Dicruridae > Dicrurus > Dicrurus megarhynchus. The sequence continues at coordinate 480,630 of VXAD01001938.1, read as the reverse complement.
TCAGTATACCCCATCCTTCTCCCAGTTCTGCTCTGTGTGCCCCCTTTACCCCTCCCCACTGGGATCCCCCGCCCACCTCCCCACTCTGATGCAGAGCGTTCCTTCGTCTTGCAATGGAAGCAGCAACAGCAGGAGGCTTCACAGCTCACTGCCCTCAGCCCTGCAGCCTGGAACATGAGGAATAAAAGCAGGGACAAAGATTATAGTGACTTTGATGGAGCAGGGGAATGTGGATATTAAATTGCAGCAGAATATGGATTAGAAGCTGTTGAACCTGGTTTGGCACAGAAACTCTGCGATGTCTATCTATTGCCTCTGCAAAGCTACATTTGGCCAACCTGCTTGTAGCTTCTGGTAAGGTTTATTTATAGACCTCCCTTTCATTTTTGTTCATGCACAATTAGGAAGTGCGGAGAACTAAATCATTTGCAGCAAATGGAATTTGAACCGAAAGGGAAAATGCCTCCTTACATCCCATGGAAAATGAGTTCCTGTTGTCTACTGCAGGAATCTTCTGTTCAACACCTCTGGATCATGCATGAGTTGCAAACTGATGTGCTTTGGTTGAGAGGGGAGACCTTTCTGCTCTTTTACACCTGTCTTTTCGGGTTCCAAGAGGAAGGAAGCAGCTTAGCAGCGAATTTTAGAAAATAACTTCAATTTGTGTCTGCGAACGTCCTCACTAGAGAACCTACTCACACCAGTCAAATCTCAGTATAAAGATCACTTATTCAACCCAACAGGTTGATTTCAAAAGCCCAGTATACAAGGTACAAATGGGAAAAAATCTGTGTGTTTGCTGCGTGTTTTCACAGTCTTCAACTCACTTATGATTAAACTTTCCATTTGAAGGAATATTCCAATAGGGTTTTAATTCAACGGCATCTTCAGAAAAAGACTTACACCTCATACTTCCATATTTATCATGTCAAAGGGTAGAAAAAAATGAGCGTTGTCACATTCTGACACTGAATAAAATGTCATGAAAGTCAAATGACATACTTAGAATTTACAATTTTTTATTCCAGGAGAGAGAGAAACTGTTAAATATATTTAAGAAAAAAAGTAAAGCAATCAAAACAATGAAATAGAGGATCTTTCTTGCTTTATTACCTCTAGAATGCCACCCTCCTCTTTTTAACAGCCAGCCAGACAAAGACCTGTCATCCAGTATCTTCACAAATTACAGTCCAACCTGTAAATACAAACAGACCACTTGATATGATCTTCAGGCATTTCTATTTTCTATTTAATACTGTTTCATGCATTCATGTGCTAATAAAGGTTAAACTAGGTGATCCTTCAAGCAGCCCTCTACACTTTATCTGCCAGAGCTATAAAAGCCAAAGAAAATTGGTGCATTTATATTGTGAAAAGAGAAAGACTCCGAGCATTGTAATGAAGTAGGGTATTTCTTCTCGCGTATCATTTCAGCAGCAGTTGTTTACAACAAAAACATTTAGTCAGAACTGGATTTTTATGAGAAATCCTCATGTGTTACTAATCTTCTGCTGACATCAGACTGATTCTCCTGGATCTTTCATTTGCTTCTGGTGAATCACCCTGCTCATAAAACAAATTGCCTTGTCCTGACTTGGATTTCCACGTTGATTTTCAGTGTGGCTTCAGGTATATGCAGCAGTTTACCCTTGAGAAAATTCAGCATAGTCATGCTAGCACAGTCTTCATCCTAAAATAACACACACCATTCTACAATGAACAAAATAAAATTTAAAAAATGGAGGAATTAATTCTAAAACACTTCCAGTATAGAACAGCCTTTTTACCTCAGACTCCAAAACCAGAACCAGATGCACAATTAAGTACAAGGTGGCCCACATAACCACAGATGAGAAGCAGACAAAAGTGTTTATCAAAATATCTCCTTATTCCCTTTGACTTCCCAGCCTTGTCTTCAGCCTTCCTAAGGTATCAATTTCTCCTCTATACTGCAAATACACAAGTCCCTTTTTAACCCTCTCAGTAGTCTGAAATACATACCAAAAAAACCCTTTGTGGAGCCCCACGAAGAACCTTTAGGCAAAATAAGCAGCTGACTAAAATCACCTTTTCAGATGTCTGCATCATTCAAAAGAAAAGAGCACGGTCCTGAACATGAATGGTTGGTTTGGCTGAGAACTGGCAGATTTGGATTACAAGATGAGGAAAAGGTGTAATGAAAACCTTTGTAATACAGAAAAAAATTCTCAGATTGCCCTATGGATAAAGCCAAAGAAGAACATGGATAGAGAGGCTGGGTTTAGCAAAAGTGCTTCCACAATTTCACCGAATAGCTGAAATAAACATGAACAAATCTTGATGCATCCACTCATCAGGCTAGAGAACGAATTATCATTACAGAATAAATGGCATTCTCCTTTGGGCAGAGTTGATAAACAGCAATCTAGAGAGAAGGAAAAAAACCAAGAATGTCCTCTGCAAAGGAATTACAACAAAAACCCCATGTGTTACTATAATGTTTCACGATCACACAGGATAAGCCAACACCTATTAAAGGCCAAACTCTGCCCCAAAAGTACAAGCTCATCTCCCATTTACAGCAGCAATGACAGAAGAGGCAAATTTTGGCCATGACCTCATCTTTTATTAACATCCTAGGTGCCAGAAGGCAGATTTACAAAGGCATTTTTCGAGCTAAAATTGCATATGGGCCCGTTGACACAGATACAGGAATTTGCAGAAAATCCTCACAGGATGCCTGAAGTGGCTTTTTAAATTTTTAATCACAAACAAATGAGTCATGTTAGAAAGAATACACAGAAAGAGAACTACTACCATCACCACCAGCACTGATTGTTTTAAAAAACCTAAATTAAGCTTGCCAATTCTAGCACTTGAAGTTTCTTTTCTCTGTTATTTGTATGCATACACAGAGTCTGACAAAGCATCCCCAAAATTATAACATAGATTAAAAAAAAAAAACTATGCAAATTTTTAGGAATACCCACTATGGTGCAGTAAAATTCTTTCATTATTTTCCCATCTTTTCATTTTAATCTGATAAATGCACACATTAGGCCCTTCTCTCAATAATTTTTTTATACTTAAGTGGCATCTGATTTTTTCCAACATAGTTACTCTGAACGACTTCCTTCCTTTTGCAAAGGCATTTATTGACTTAAGTTGCTTTTTTGCATTTGAAATGGAGCAACTGAAATTAGAATTGAGCAAAACATTTAATTTCCTTAGATCAAGATTCTTAGCACTTTCCAGATACGCTTTAATTATTTTGGGAGAACAACATAGCTTTCCTTACTAACTGAGACCAGGTCTAGTAATTTCCCTGTATGGCAGGCCAGTCAGTGCTTCTTTAGCCTAAAAAAAAAGCTGATCTTTTAAAATATTGAGTTATGCTCTTTGAACAATGTGTTTTGTCACATCATGCTGTTTTTTGTAGGGTTTTTTTCTGAAATGTTTTCCTTGAATAGTTTTTTACTTAAGTTGGTAAAATGTAGATTATCTAAGTGTCTACAATTGTTTGCATCATCCTCCTCCACTTACTGTAATCTACAGACCTCAAGATTCTGGATATGACAGCAGTGCCACCATCCAAGGCACTACAAAAGAAAGAAACACCATGGCTACAGGAAGATCTTGAATTCATGTCCTGGAGGGTTTCTGCATTTCACAGTTATTGTTCTTTGTTTTGAGGTGGTGCCTTCAGTTCTGAACAGCAAACTGATCCATCCCAGGTATCAGGTGATGTGTAATGAAAACTGAAAGGGAAGATGAGAATAATAACTTGTTGACTAGTCTTTTTTCCCCAGCTGTCATTTATGCCCTCACCCATGTCTTCACTTCTGTTCCCAAGTTAATGTTTTAATTTTGGCTAAGCTCATGCTGAAATTGAACACAAAGCTATTTAAAATACTTAGGGTCCAATCTAACTCCTATTCCAGTAGATGGAAAGAAAGATGGATTTTATTTCTTTATTTCAGAATAGAAAATATTCCTTTATTTCTGCTAAGACAAAGGCCAGTGCAGGACATCAAACCACTACATTCCATCACGTCAGAAGCATTTCCCACATGTGTCTTAACAACGTCAGATACAGATGAAAACAAAAGCCTTTTTCCCAAGCAACAGCACCACACCAGTCCCGTCCCGAGTCCTCCTCACTCCTTCCTGACCGGGGGCAATTGCTCAAAGTCTTGTCCGCATTTTTTTCAATTTACTTTCCTTATATTTACTGCCCAATTTATACTAGCAATGAAGCCAGCCAAGTCATTCCTCTTTGTTTTGAGAAGAACAAGGTGGATATTTTTTTGTAAATCATTTTTACATACACAATATTCATAGTCCTAGAGATGAACTGAAAAATCTACTGCAAGGACTGAGCAACAGTTCTTAAACAAACTTGCTTGGGTTTATTGCTGGTGCTTTATTTTTCCTTTCATTCTCCTCTCTTGCTGTTTCTGTCACCAGTACCAACCATTTTCACTCTTAATATCACACTGTAATTCAAGAAATTTCTTGTTCTATGGTTTAAAAAGCTATTTTAATGACCTCCACTAATTCACATACAGCTTCGAGTCTTTGGGCTATAGCTATTGAAGCAAGCAGGAGTCTCAAAATGTCTGTGAAAAGCACTTATTGAAAATTTTACATCTAAAAAGACTGGCTAAGAAATCTTTTCACAGGCTTTGATTCCATGAAGCAGCCATGATCTTCCTCCAAAACCAGACAGACCAAAAAAAAGCCACTTAGAGGAAAATGAAAAAAAAAAAACATAATACCGAAAACACTACCCTGAAGCAGAGTTCACATCTCAACAAAGAAGAAACTCAGGGACTGCAGAACATCTACAAGGATGTTTGTTGTAGATATTGATGTAAAAATGTAAGGCTCTGGTGAGATGAAGGATGACAGTGCAGAGCTCAAGAGAGAAACAGGGCAGCACCTGAATCCTTTGTTTAAGCACAGAATCATCATATTATCATTAAGGCTGGAAAAGACCTCTAAGATCATTGAGTCCAACCATTCAACTGTATGGCACAGGAGAGGTGTCCTTTGAGATACAACAGTTGTTTGTGTCCTCTTGCATGAAAAATATTACCCTGTCTCATGCCATGAGCTTGCAAACCACGTATCCTTATGTATCCATATGTATCACCACATGTGAAAAATAAGGTGGAGCCAGACTCGCGTGAAGTAGGAAATAGGAAGAAGCGCACAGGACAAGTATTCCTCCTCTGTGGTCTCCCTACATCACCAGAACAGCTTCTGCTGGCTCCCAACCCAAAAGACAGGACCCAGGAAAGGGACAGAAGAGGTGGGAGGCAGGACCATGAGGAAGCTTGTCTCCCAGAGCAAACCAAGCATGGAGGGAGACCAGGGACAGGAGAGCAGGGAGGCCTGAGTCCTCGCCTCCTTTGCTATCCCTGTGTGCACACTGAATGAAATCCAGTGTTCACATCTGCCTGCAGCACAATATTCCCTAGGCTCCCACTGCAACACAGCAGCTTTGCTCTGCCCCTTGCACAGCTCTGCAAAGCCTCTTCTGAAACAGTTAAGTACAAGGAAGTGTAATTTTAAGTTCTATCTGTAACTCACAGGGAGCTATTATAAAAGGAGGAACATTACCCATATTATAAATGTTACATGAGTAAACGAGGAATATGAATGAGTGAGAGCTATTCATCTCAATGAGCACTTCTCTCCTGGAGAGTGTTACAAAGCCACAGGATGTCCCCAAGTTTCAGAATTTGCATTCCCACCTTCGAGTTAGATGAAAAACTTGCAAAAGCACATGTATCTAGATAGCTCCTTAATGACCCTGCCTCTCAGGGGAATTTTGTGCATTGCATATTCAGGAGAAAGACGGCAATAGGTTGTACCATGCACGCTTACCAGTAACAATTGCTATTTAAACAGCCATTTTCTCCTGCAAACAAAGCTTTACTGGGCACCTACTATCAACCCTCTGAATGAGGGAAAGCCGAAGATCTTCCAAAGATGTAGATGGGGCGCAGTGGGGTAGCAACTGAAACCATTTCCATTGCCTACAGCTGTGTCTGTGTTGCAATTAAAAGATGTATGTGGAGATAAACGCTTAATGCCGAGGACCTAATGCCACATTATTTTAAAAACCAGGGAGGGTGGAGAGTGGGGATGTACCTCAGGCACGGTCTAGTCTGATCTGATGTGCTGGATTAGCAGTGGTCTCCATGCAGGAGGAGCTGAGTTCATGAGCTCTGAGACCACTCAGTACCACAAAACACATGACCTTTGTGCAGGCAACTGGAAGAGCTGTTTCAAAATGCATTCCAGATCTGAATAAAACCACTAATGTAAATGCACACTTCTTCATCCTGTTCCGCAATACCTTTGAAAACACTGAAATAAGTCATGCACAAAGGCACAACACAAGGAGAAGAAAGATTGCACAGTCACTTCTCTTTCACCCAAGCTTCTATGCCTTTCATGTTGCTTTGATAATAAAGGGAAAGAAAGTCTGAAGCAGAACTATTCAACTAAACTACACTCCATTGCCTGGTTCTGAAAAAAGAAATTTCAAGCTTTTCTACCTTACCTATTATGCTATTCTAAGACAGAAAGATTTCTATAATTTTAAAGGTTTGTTGGGGTTTTTTTCCTCTGCATTAATGAGATTTTTTTTTCCTCTGAGAATTTAGCACTTTTCTCACAATTACCATTCCACCTCCAGTTTCTTTAACACACCTGTTTCTGCACAGCAGACAAGAATGAGCTGTTTTCGTTAGGTAGTGTCTTCCCAGTAGATGCTGCCACTGCAGTACTGAGCACCTCTCACAGCAACACCAAACTCTTCTTTATGAACCTTCAGTGCCAAAGTTGCATGTTGATTTTGCTGCACCAGAATTCCATTAAGCAGAATTCATTGCTGCACCAGAAGCATCCTTCCTGCAGCATTAACAGGGATACCCCTGTGCCAGTGCAGGAACCGTAACAAAAGTGGGCAGAATTGCAACCTCTCTCTTTCTCCCAGGTTGTTTGAGGGGGCAGGTGCTTCATTTAGCATACTTCTTAAACTGGAAACTGTTTTTAAGAAAAGAAAAACATGCACACAAAAAAATCCTGACACCTCTTCTTTCAGTTCTGATGCTCACAGAAACACCATTTTTTCCAGGTACAGGGAAGGTAAATGACAGCTTTAAACCAAAGTGATCTGTTTCAGCCAAATATATTTGCTTTTTTTTTCCTGAAACTTCTCTCCTGACCTTCCACATGCTCAGACTGGAGAACAGGCAGTGGCTACAGAAACTCCTCCCTGCCAGGAAGCCAAACCACAAGCAGACACCTCCAGGGGTGAGCACAGGGCAGCGAACAAGCTCAGTGAAAGCTGATTATAAACCAAACCCACATCGTGGATGCCCTGCAACCGCCCCCATTCCCCCGGGGCTGCCCACTTATATAGGCAGCCAGCAGCTCCTCCATGGCTCTTCCCTTTCCAAAGATACCGTGGCCCCAACCTCAACCCCTGCTTTGGTGTGGGCAGCTCTTTCCCCCTGGGCTGGGGACATAGCTCACTTCTGGCTTTGAAATTAAACCATTTGTCTAACGGGTCTCCCAAGATCTGGGCACCATCACAAGATGCCCAAATCACCAAAATTTTCACACCTAGCAGAAAGTTAGGTGGAGAGCAGAGCAGCATTTTCATCTGGGAGCCCAAGGAAGGGACATGTTTGGCCCCACTGTGAAAGCAGCGAAGGATTTGCACTGCCCCATACCCAGATCTTTCTGTGATGCCAGCCAGGGCTTTGTGAAGGAGTGGGGAACATCTCCACCACCTTCACATGATCCCACCTCAGGATTTTAGATCTAACTTTACAATTGATGCCTTAGGTTTTAACTTTTCTATTTTTCAAATCCTGTATTGCCTAGTGTGCAACTCTGAAGTTTCTTGTAGCCTGTTAACTTCTGCTCTCTCGTGCTAAGTAGACATAACAAAGCCTCTCTGGGCCTGCTCTCCAAGGACACTCAGACCATCCTAGGCCCAAAATGTATAAACCAAAAGCCTTTGAGAGGGGGGCAAGCTGATGGGAATTACATCATTAAACTGAAGCTTTAATTGGAGAATTAACCCTGATATGCAAATGAACCAAACTTATAAAAGTGTGAGGAACTCCTGACTCGGGGTCCGTCTTGGGGTCCATCTTGGCAGTAGCCTCTGGCTCCCCAGGCTCTACCTTTGAAGGCCCTTCAAATAAATACCTACCTTATTCCCTTACTCCTGTCTAGTCTCTGTTTCTAGGAGGACTCTCAAGGCATCACTACGCTTTAAAAAAATATATCTGTTGTATAGGATTGGTCTGTTTCTGCTCCTTGATGATGTGCATGACAGCAACAGAGCAGAAATATAGCACATGCCCTTAATTTAGTCCCTGTAAAGCTCTCCTGTTACTGCTTAATGCAATCAATTCCCGAGTAATCTGAACTGTGCTCACAAAATGAGCATAAATTGGCATCGAAGCTAGGACAATGAAAGCGGTGGTGTTAATTCCCAACCATCTATTGTAATTCTGCATTCACTGGAGAGGTTTCTCTCCTGGTAAATTTTAGAAGCTCTTTACAAAAATGACTGCTTTCCTCTGATGTGGAGCAACAGGGAATGTCTTTTTAGCACTAAAATTACACAAAACATAGTATGCATATATGTACACAAGCAGAACTGAACAAACAGTATTTATAGAAATTCTGGACTCATTTGCTTTGGTGGATAAATACTGTTTTTAGGTAAAGTCCATTTACAAAATTAGATGACACATCCATTTATACATATATATATATATATATACACACACACACACATCCCTTCAGTACAGAAAATTCCCTTAAAAAGTGTTTAGAACTACACTGTGCATTAACCACAAAATGAGACACATGCAGACTTGCAGATGACAAGCAGCAAAGGGGGAATGATTTGCATTATTCCAGAGCGAGGTGAGGCAGGCAGCGCGGGAGCCCTGCCCTCCTGCTCGCTCCCTTGTCTCCGGGGAAGGGAGGGAGCCGATGATGCTGGGAAGGATGCACGGCCGTGCTCCCGCGCTCCCTCTTCCTCTCGCCCTCCCCAGTCTTTTCCTTCGCACACTGCCGCAGAGCTTTCCAAATGAAGAAGCTGTTTCCATGACACCAAACCCTTAATTTGAAGCATACATATAAACAGCCTATGATTGTGATCACAATGCACCATTTCTTATTTATTTTATTCTTTTTTTTGGTTCTGCTTTGGACAGAGACAGGCAGTTCTTATGAAATACAACATAAAAATCACTGGTTCTAAACAGCAAGCAGGTTCACCTTTAGTGTTTTACAAATAACTTGATTTTGTTCTCTATTAAATTTCTTGTCATGTTTAATAAACCTAAGAAGAAGAATAGTTGACTAATCAGAGTGCTTTGTGTTTACGCTTTGTACTTCTAGCCAGACACATCTCCATGGTGCTTTGTTCTTTTGGTGAGGTTTTAGTTTAGTGCATCCTTTCCCCTCACTATTTACTTTTCCTCAAAAGCTATTTTTTGGTCACTCTCTTCCCCAGAACAGTGTTTTATAGCCCTCTATCATGGCAAACTTACAATAAGAAATTACAAATGTAAGTATTCTTTCTTTTTAAATTTATCTAAATTTTTATCTATTTATCTAAAAGATAAACAAAAGAACATTCTTCTTGCATAAAAAAACTATAAGAAAATATACACATTAAGAAAGACATAATCTTAAACTTATACTAAACAGGACTACCACCAGTGGAACACACCCCATAAACAACCATTTTATTTTTTAATTACTTAATTGGGCATTCTTAATCACAAGATCAAGATTTATTTGTCCTTCTAAAGAGAAACTTTAGTCAAAATATTCTCCAGTTAAAACACTGTAAATTTGTTTGATTCCCAGTGAAATGGAATCAGAAAGTAAAGATGGCAGGAAGATGAAGGTTTTGTGCATCCACAGCATCCCCTTTCCCACCCAACTCCTGCTACCAATGAAAGCAGAGGCAGAAGCAGAATGCAATAGCAGGTAAGTTATTCATATCCTTAGTTTTATTAACAAGTCTGAGACACCTACGGCGTGTACACCCACCCATCTGCTAAGCCAAGGCCAGGGAAAGCAGGCATTTGCTGAGTGCCTTATTTCCCATTGCTCCACACCTGCGAGGCAGCTGCCCATGGGTGCCCTCAGCTCCCTTCTCAAACACAGCAGCTCCTGCCCCACTGCTACAGGTAGGAACTACAGATAGGTGTGAATGACAGCTAGGAATTACGCTGCAGCTGCAATTCCCGTGCCATTCCCCGAGTGTGCAGGGGGATGCAGGGAATGTGACGAGGTGGCACATTTCCATCTGGCCATCGCTGGTATGCTCACTGTGGAGAGCAACTTGTACCTTTGGGCCAGATCTTTCACTGTCCTGAAAGACAGGAAGCAACAAACAGCCAGAACAACACTGGGAGCAGCTTTTCAATATGGAGGCCCAGAGACAGATCCCAAAATCAACACACAAAAGACAGAGCTAAATATGCACAAGCGATTTGATGTAACAGCAAAATCAGCACCATCCCTTTTCCTACCCCCAGATTACCCAGAAATTCCTGCACACAAAGGAAAGGAGAAAACTCCATGGCTTTATGGGACAATTCAACCACTGACATACTTGCAAGCAGAGTGATATATTAGGGTAAAGGTTGCAATTGGAGCAATAAATTGTTTTATTGATATCTTTTCCCCATCCATGGAGGCTTTCTTATGATACAGACTTTTCCCCAAAAGCAGCCTGCTCCAAAGGCCAAGGCCAAGGAAGGCAGAAAGACTCCCTGCACTGGAGACACCAGGTGTCCCACGAGGTAAAATGTGCTACCCATAAACGTGAGCACATGGCTGTACCATCCCTGAAGGACACATCCACAGAGACTTGCAGGAAGCAACAAGATGAGTAAAGCCTGAAATCCCATAAATAGCAGAAAACACTCAGGATGTAGAAATGCAAAACACAAGAGCAACCAGCAAAGCCTAGAGCATGGCACCCAGAGTTGAAGGGGATAAGACTGCTAGGTCCCCACAGGAGTTCATGCCTGGGATACTCCCTTCTTCCGTGTGGCTACTTCAGGCAGGCATGATCTCCCCCTCACATGAGACCACACAAGAGCTAGGCTCAAGCCTGTGTCATGCAAGTTTCCTCTGCAAACCTCAGGCAAGTTTTTCAGTCATCTGTCAGAGAGGAACAGCAGGAGAGCCACACTTCACAGGGACAAAGTGAAGACAAATACGTGGGAGCACAAGACTGCAGCAGCAGGTACTAAGAGACATGAAAAACCTTGAGAGAAGCCGCAGGTCTGGGGTTTACAGCATCCCCATCCCTGCCTTACAAAAGGGCTTCCTTTCCTTCAGGAAATCCTCACAAGAGCATCCAGTCTGGAGGGTGAAGTGTGATCCAAGCTCTGTTGAGGGGTCTGGACATCAAGGCCTGTGCTCACAGCTTTTTCATCACTTATGGAGAGCCTGACAGTCTCTGAAAACAATTTGGGATGTGACAAGGAAATGAGATAATGATGCATTTTAAAGTCAGCTATTGAAGAGAGATGGGGTGCCTGAGGAAGGACAGAGTTACTTGCTGGATCACACTGACAGGGTGACACCAGAGACAAGTGATTTGAACTGAAGGAAAGGCTTTTTCAGTTGTAGTGTAGGGTTTATACCATTAGGATACTGCCATTCTGCATGTTATTCTGAGAGCTATTCATGCATCTCTATCTTTTAGCTGAATTTTATTTTTTCCCTTTAATAAACTTGCTTATTCAGTCTCACTATCACACCAAAGGACTAATTTGGATTTAATTTATCTCTCTCTGTGTACTTGCCGTAGCCATTGCTCCTTTTACTTTTTCTCTCCTATCTGCCAGTCTTTTTAATTCTCTGTCTTTTGTGTGAGCCTTGTAGGGCAAGGATCATACCTACTTCTATTTTTGGAAACCATCTACAGGGAATAAATTATGGCGATTATGTCCTGCAGAATTAGATTGTAGTGACTGCCAGACATGGAATAGCCACTGTCAAAGATCCTCAGAACAAAATCATCTGGCTTTGCCCTCAAGTAAGAAAGAAACAAGGAAGATACACCACCAAAATCAGTATTATAAAAATGCCTCTATCTCTAATCTCTGAAAAAGTATACGGTGAATGCTGCCTACAGCCAGGGAATCACAGAGAGAGCCAGGCATTTGAGCTTTACCACAGAAAGGATATAATAACATTAGTGACTGCTGAATTTAAAATTGAATTCTACTGAAGTTCCCATTTGAAGCTACACTTATTCCCCTGCTCAAGGCTTTGAGCGTGGGTCAAAGGGTGGGGAAAAACTTTGAATGCAATCTTCATTTTACACATTTCTGATATTTAAAATGTTTCAAAATTATTAATGTGCAACACTTTGCCTCAGTCCAAGTGGTGGCTTATCTAATATTACTTTATGAAAAATTTGGAAATACGAAAATAGTATTTTCCATATATTCAACTAAAATCTGTTTATTTATGTAGTAGGAAAAAATGGTCAAATATTTTAACATCAAATTAAGTGTGTGGCATAGGCCTCCCAAAGGAAAAGAAATAGACTCCTCAGGAGGTGTTTAGTTCAGTAGCTGTAAGGTGAAGAGTGCCAATGCTGACACAGCTGCACTTTTGACTCAGACACTTGAGGCTACATTGGTGTGATGCTCTAGAGGTAAGGTGGTTTAAGGAGACAAGGGGCAGGCTGAGTTTCCCTAGCTTGTTCTTAACTGCTTTAAGCACTTTTCCTCTACTGGTGCCTCTATAAATGGTCAAAGATGGCCTGTGAAGAGGGAAAGAAAGGGTTCTTGTGCCCTTATCTTGTTGCTTCTTGGTGTGTTAGAGACATCTGCCAGAGCTGGGAGTCTGGCTTGTTTGGGTTTTGCTGGCTTTTTCTACCAAGAATGCAGGTTCTGTGTCTTGTTTGAGGGGCAGTCATTGGTAACCAGAGCTGTGAGAGTTCTGCTGACTCTCTGGAGTCAGGAGCTTCCACAGGTCCAAAGAAGACTGGCACCTGGCACCCAGAGCAGGTCTGGGTGTCTGCATGTATGAAAAACAGGTTGTTCTGAATATGTTTCACCTTTTTGTCTAACTGATGTAACCATGATAATGTGGATTAACATATCCATATTCATCCTCCTGTAAAGAGTATAAATTTTAGAGCTTCACAGACTTTTACCATAGTGCATTTGTTTCTGTGGGCTCTCTTACCAGGTGGATATTTCTGATTTAAGGAACTAGTATCCATTAAAAGGCATTTTTTCCAGTAACAAACAACCCTGCCAGTGTAAGAGGAAACCAGAACACTCCAAATATTTTTCTCCATGCTTACAATCATGACACACAGGTGGTATGATTGATGAAGCATCATGAGAGCAGAAGGGAATAGACATTTTGGGCACATGCCAGATCTTCCTTTAGGCTGTTGCATTGTGAGCCTGCCTTAGGGCAGTTTTATTTCTTCTCCAGCAGCACATCATCCCAGAGCAGCAGAGCTCCTCCTCTGTGCCATGCTCTGGAGGAACCCAGGGCAGAGCAGTAACCACCTGGAATCCTCCCTGATGAGAGAAGCTGCCGGTATCTGCCCAAAACCTGAAAGTTTCTAAATAGACCTCAGAACAGATGGGGAGATGCATCCCTTCCTAAGTCAGGATTTACATTTTCTTGCATGCATATTGCAAATGTTTTGTGGCAACCAACCCTTTGGGGATTTCTGTGATGGCTGAAATAAAAAGAGAGAACTTCAGGCAACACCTGACTGTTGAATTCAGAGGCCTAAGCCCCATAGTCTTTAGAAGGTCAACACCTTCCCCTGTGAATCTGTGACTGATTGCAGGTATTAACATCTCCTCAACCACATAAATAGTCTTGAGTAAGGAAGGATTTCAGAACATTAACCTCAGTAATTAGTCTCCTGTATCACCTCCTTTAAAGGACATATGCTGAGAAGGAGGCAATAAAGACATTCAAAGAAATTAATCCTTTTTCCTGTACTTTTTCTTGTTTCCTCAGTCTGGCCCTAAGAAGGAGAGAAATTTTACCCTGATTGCGGGAAAGGCTCCTATGGTTGAGCCTTTGGACATCTACTCTTTTCCCTGTCTTAAGGAGGAGTTGGTTTTGGTGCACTTGTGTAAAACGTAGTAGATGTTTCTCTCAAGGTCACTTGGCTGAAATAGCCACCCAATGTTTTCTTTCCTTATTCCAACGTGCTTCCACAATAGCTTTGTGTTCATCTGGCAAAGCAACGTGTACAGCCATGCAGTTTGGGTAGCTCACCCAGCAGCCCACTGCTCACCACTGGCACAGGGAAGCCACCGTGGTATCTACCAGATACCTATCACAAAGACTTTTACCTTGTTTGTTACTGTCAGGATTGGTGAGTGGTTTGGAGGAAAGCAGCCAAGGCTGCAGAGTTCAATTAAAACTCCCCCATTTAATGACAACCCTTTACCAATCACAGATTTCTGAATCACTCGGTTCATTCTGTCTTAATTCATCTTCTGGCCTCACATCACCCCAGCTAAAAAAAGCCTGTATTGGATATGAACAACACATATAAGCAACCCACACATCTTGCCTAATACCATGATTTGCACATGGGGATAAGGAGCTGAAAGAAACATGAGATGCAATTGATAAGATAGCAGCACCATCCCTGCACTGTGCACACAAACTTCACAAACAGTCCCATTGGAAAAGGAATCCCTGAGGTGCCATCGTGTGGGGAACCCACAGCTCAGGCTCTGTAAGAAAGCAGTAGGAAAACCTGCTGTCTTCTAGGAGCTGATACGGTGTCACTGTCACAGAGCTACGGAGTGAGTGAGCAGCACCCACTCCATTTTCACACTATGAAATCATATGTCTTTTTAATTTGAAAGAAGTTTGGCTGATTAAGGCTATTTATATCTGTATTTCCTATGGGAATTTTAATAGCAAAACAGCAAACCAACAGATAGAGATATCTATAATAGTAATGCTGACAGACCTCTGACTACAGCATCCTAAACTCTGGCTTTATAGCAACCTGCTTAGAAGTTTCTACACCCACAGAATTTCAGTCCTAGCCCAGCTCTTGGGACTGCTATATTCCACTTTTAAAAGCAAACCCATCAATTATCTGGATAGTGAAGGAGTGAAGGATAAACTTGAACAAGTTACATGAACATTTTAATTAAAGCACATCTTGACAAAAGATCAAGAAGAGAATAGTAAGTTAACATCCATAAAAAATGTGTTGAGACAGCTCTGATATATTTTCCAGTTGTAGAAAAGGTAATTGGATGAAATGAAGGGGAAACAAATTCAATGTGATAAATGTAATAGATATTTATTGCTACAAAGGATTAGCTAGAATTACCTTCAAGCACAGGCTTGATGCTAGATATGATAATTTGGTAAGAAGAAACTGCCTTTCCCTTTCATATTATATCAACTTCTTTTATTATGATGTACCATAAGGGGGAGAAAAAAAATCACATTATGGATTTGCTGGCCTGTGGGATAACCTTGAAATTGTGCCACTGAATTTCCACATCTTTTTTTAGACCTCCAGTATGGAATGAAAATAGTACTGAAAGTCCATGGAAGATTAGAATATGGGTAAATACAGAGCAGGACCATTTCTTGCCACAGAGAAAATCCCTGCGACCTCCACTCATTGGGAGTCAAGGCACAAATGGAAGTGCCTAAAGGGAGAAGAAAAACAACTTACCCAGAGAGATAACACAACTTTCTCAGCTGTGAGCAGTCCTTGTTGAATGAGAAAGTGTTACTTTAAACTATCACTCCATACATACTGTGTGTACGTAAATAGCGGTGATGCACTCATGTCACGTCTGTACTGGTTCTGTGCCACAGGGTGCAATGAAGCACATGGCTTTTGCCTTCCCAATAATGGCTCACGTGCTACCTACAGTAAACTAAGAAGAGAGGGGTGGCACAGTAACTACAAATACAGAACAAATGTGTGGTTTTTTATAATTTCCGTCTTCTTGTAACTATCCTTTTCTATTTTCCTTCAAGAAACCAAACCGAACCTAAGTAGCACTTTTGCCTAAACAAGGAGTGCTATAAATAAGTGTTACAAACAAGGAGTGTTATAAACAAGTGTTATAAAGGAGTACTAGAAAGACTTGAGAACCCCTATTTTATCTGCAAAACAGACATGCTGTCATCTATGGCATTACAAAGCAAATGGATTATTTCTAGACTGCAGGTTGTGGGACCTTTGTCTGTAAGACTGTTCCTAGCACAGTAGTGTTGTTACTAAAATATTAATAACAAATTATATACATAGCCTGAAGGGTGGTCTGTTGCTTAAACTCAAAAAACTCCACTGAACGAGTGTATGACACCATCAGACACACTCTCTCCAAATTGTTCTAACTCAGTATTGACATTTTTCTCCATTATCCATCACATCCATGAGATTTTAATACAATTATTTCAGAACATTGCTCAGCTCTTGTCTGCTCTTGGAAATATACCAAAATAGCTACAATTATTCCGAGATGGTTTATTTCAATATAAATCCCAAAGCGGACCCTCTTATTCCAAAATAAGAGTTCTTATTTCCAATTTAATTTAATCTAGTTCTAAAATATCCTCCTGGGAGCTTATTCTGGAATAGTTATTTTGGTACATTTCCAAATGTAGGCAAGCCCAAAGTCAGGGATTGGAGACTGGAGTTTGCTGAAGAGAAAACTCTGTTTCCACTTGAAAAAAAATCCAAACCAAATAAGCTTAAGAAATCCATCCCTTTCAGAAATGCAAGCCCTTACACAAAAAGGGTAGAGATCCTATTTCAAGAATAGCAGTTTGTTACCTCTGCATGTGCAGATACCAATTAATGTTTCATCAAAGGAGTCACTCACAGAGTTCCTCCACCCCTTTTTTTTATCTAAACATATAGTGTCAAAGCAAAAGAGAAAAAATAAGAGTTGGAAACTAAGCCAAGAAAATAATATAGCTCAGGCAGCCTTCTGATCCTGAGAAAAGGGAAATGTAAAAATCTCCATTAGCTCAGCCAAACATTTTCCATCAGTTGCTAATTTTACACAGAAGGTGTTAGTATGCCGAATTCTAGGCTGTATACAAAACCTGCAGTAGGCAAGCCTTAAGAGAAGTACAATGAAGCTGTGAACCTATGGAGGAGAAAAAAAGGATATTTGTTGCTTTTTAAAATCAAATGTTCCTTTCACTACACCAAAGCCTAAACTTTCTAAAATTTCTAGAATACAAAAGGGAACTTGGAGAAGATCTCAGTGTTCTTTACCACAAACGAAGTAAAATCATAGAATGGTTTTGGTTGGAAGGGACCTTAACAGTCATCTAGGATCTATGACTTAGCAACTTCCTTGCTGGGGATATCAGCAATCAGTGATGGTGAAAACAGGACACCGGGAGTGTTTAATGTCAGAGTGGTTAAAGTCATTAGAATACGAGCAAACTTGGGGACCTATGTGTGACTCAGCAGCTTCCTCTCTATTGTTTGGCTTCACTGACCACTCAATAGTATTTCCAAGGGTGAAACAAATTCTGGTATCAGCAGATATTGACAGACAGTTGTTACCCAGAACCACTGCCTCTCAGTGTATATGGGCACAAACAACAAAAAAGCTTCCTAATCAAAACAAACAAAAAAAAGAGCTTCCTAATACACTAAATGTAGATAGTAGATCCAAGCAAGTTGTTTTTATTACATCTGTCCCACAAGTGTTAGTAAGAGATATGGTCTATACTTTATGGATTTTGAAGACTGTCAAAAATACTGCTTTTTTCCTCATTTTCTAGTCATCAGCCAAATAAGAGAATTCAAGGCTTTCTCATTTTCTTTTGAGCCCTTTTTTCAGCCTGACCATGCACAAAATGTATGCAGCAGCATTTACCAACACTGCCACCAGCATCCCACAGAGCCAGAACACATCGGCTCTATCTTGCATCCCATGGACACCTTTGAAATCTGTCCCAAGTACCAGTGACATTGTGAATCTCCTGTGTTTGTGACTGTGCTCTTCTCTGGGACTGCCCGAAGCCCACCTTAGCCCAGTGGCTCTGCAAGGGCCTGCAAAGACAGCAGTCCTGTCCTTGTGAGACAGTTGTCTCAGCAGCCCATCTTCACCCTGGGTCACACGTCACACAACCAAGACTTCGGAGTCAGGGACGGAGCCTCCTGCTTTAAACGACATCCACTTGGCAAGCCAAACGTGTAAAGGAAAGGAATACAAAAAGTAGCTTCATGTCCCTTTCCTGCCCTCAAAAACACACCAATGACACCTACAGCAGCAATGCTTCAGGCCCCCAAAGGTAGCATTGCCATGGTTTTCATTCTCACTCTTCCACAGGGAAGATTTGTCCTTTCTTCCTCCCAGTGCAGAGGAAGAACCATGGCCATCCCATCCCACGTGATGCTGAGCTGTGTTTCACAGCCAGAAGAGAGACCTCAGCAGGTCCTGAGCTGTACAGACCAGCTGTGTTTGAGATGGAAACCTTAGAGTGAGAAATGGCAACAAAGTTGTAGATTGCCCCACAAGTCCCATGCAATCCCCTCTGATCAACCTCTTCCTCTGGATGCCACCAGCCCTCCTTGTACCTCGGTAACATCACCACCAAAGCTGTGAGGGGTACCGAGAGACACAAAGTGAGCAAATATCCCCATCTAGTGTCTCTGAGTGCTGCAGAGTATATTCTGCTGTTTTCCATCTCTTTTATCCCTTTCCAGTCGTCCTGATTCTTAGTGAGAAAGAAGCTCTCTCCAAAAGAGAGACTAAAAATTACCACTGCCCCCCAGAAGGGCATTATGCAGGCTTTAGGGATGCAAACAGCTCAGCCAGCACGCTGCTAATTACATTTCTGCAAGTCTGGTCTGAGCTTTCTCTTGAGCAACAGCTGGTTATTATTTCATCTCACATGGTCAGTCTCTGTGAGGTTTCTTTCTTGGCTCCATTCTGCTAATCTGACCACAAGGAATCGACAAATTAGTGCTAGAGGATAAATCAAAGGGGTTTTCATGTGGCCCTTACCCCCTGTTTTGCATACAGTGCTTCCAGCTCACGACTGTCTCCTCAGTTCTCCTAGAAAATCTCCCTGGCTACAGAGGCATGTTATTTGAGGGTGAAATGCATTAGCCTCTGTTTGCTCCAAATTTAATTCATCTATTTAAATAATTTATTTCAGCATCCATCAGTATGAAAGCTGGGCAAATTGAATCCAAAGGATTTGAAGACATATAGATTAAATAAACTACCTTCCAATCCTGGCTCTCAAATTATCGCTGCCCCTGGATTAATTCTACCTTAATTAGACAAAATAATCTTCTCAAAATGATTAAATTTGTGAAATAAAGATAAAATAAACATAAAGCAAAAGCAAATGGAATATAAACAGCCAGAAAGCATAAGACATAATACAGAACCTTAAATCATACTAAAAGTCATTCAGTTTAGGTTCTTATTAGAGCTCTATAAAATCATGAGAGGCATGAAAGAGATGAATAAAAAATTTTGTTTCTCAAAATACAAGAAATAGGGCTGCATCACATGAAACTTTCAGCCAGGGCTCTAAAACAAACAAAAGTGAGGACTTTCTGACAGTGAATCATGAAATTGCTAAACTCATTGCCAAAAGTACTGCAGATGCTGAAAGCAAAAGCAGAATCTGACAAATCAACAAAAGATAAGGCCACAAAGACTTATTAAACACGGAGATCAGAAAATCTTTAAGCCATGAACTGCTGAGGGGTGGGAGAACATACTGGGGAAACATCACTCAATACCTTCCCTGCAGTTACACCCTTTCCTTAATTACCAGCTACTGTCAGAAACAGGATACTGAGCTTGATGGGCCTTTGGTTGAGCATAATGGGGCTATTCTTACAATGTGACAAGTCACAGATTGGATTTACTTTAAAATGTTGACACTGGCTTCAGAGTCTTGTACCACAGGGTGACTAAAGAGCATCCAAGTTAAACTCAGTCCATGGAGTTTAGGATAACAATTAGTCTCTCAGACTTATCTAACTTGCAGGAGTTGTTCATGTTGCAACTCGAGTTGATTTCAAATCCATTAAGCATCACTACTGTAATTGCAAAGGCAGACATTTTTTATGGCTATGGCTCATGATGACAGCAAGCCAGCAGGTTACAACACAAAAGACAACACTACTCTACAAAAGGTCCCTGACAAGCAGCTCAATTAAAAACAAGGATTTTAAGGGAAAAAAAAAAAAAAAAAAAAGAGTAATATCTTCAAGAAAGGCCCCAAAATTTGAGGACAGGATTGAAATTATTTACAACATCTGTTCCACACAGGTAGGTAGAAACCATAATCAACACTGCTTTGAAGTCTCTGGAGAGTCCTTTGGAAGGAAGCATAGAAGAGCACACGGTCCCTGCCCCATCTGGACTGTAATGAAAAGCAACACTTGGAGATCAGGGTCAGAAAGACGCTTGTCCAAGCCAGCCCTCAGAAATGAGAAGCAGAGCAGGTCATCACTCCAGAAGACAGTGTAGATCTGGTGCTAAATTCAGGGAGAGGAAACAATCCAGTTTTATACCCTTGCAGTAAGTGGTGCAGACCCATACCTCATCACGTAACAGGCAGCACCACCTGGCAGACTGATCCTCTCTTCTTCAACCACAATGCCAAACTTTCTGAAAACATCCAGACAGCTCAGTTTTAAGCCAGTTTTAACACTAGCTGGAGAGTCACCAGGACTCTAAGAGCAGTGCAGCAGATGATAGACGATATTGCCATACCCCAAGTCTACTGCCAGAGCTGGATCCTCACACCAACAGCATTTTTCAGAAAAGCCAACATTTTATTTCTGTCTGCTAGAAAAGTTCACATACAATAGGGAAAAAAAAGCCCTAGATGGATGCAGCCTGCAGACCTGACTCAGCCTTTATTGTCTTCAACAGAAAGACCCTTGATGCCCTCCTGGGAGTGGAGTGCAGCCTTCAAAGTTGCCTGGAAACATAAAACATGACAAGACTGTTCAGATATTGAAGCTGCTCTCAGAAGCCAGGTGAGGACAGCCTCAGGCCCCCACAAAGCTCGTGGAGAAACAGCAATTACCAGGAGCAGCAGAGTGAGTTCACTGCCTTTTTCACCCACATCAAGAGCCCTCAAAAGCCAGACAAGTAGGTGCTCCCAAAGGTGGCATTGGGACATGCAGGTAGGTGTGCCTCACCACTGCGACACATTTCAGTCACATCAAAACAAGCTCTTTTTTTCTTATTTTTCCCTTGTTCTTCCTCCCTCAATTCCCCATGCAAGGTCTGTCTCCACCTTCTACCATCATCTTGCCATTGCAGAAACAGCCAAATACCTCACCCCAGAGTCAGAAAATGCAATGCCCACCCTGCTGACTGTCCTGAGCCAGCTCTCACTCTGCACCTTCCTTTGGGGAACAGTTCTCAGCCGTACACATTTCCTCCACCAGACTTGTACTGGTACTGACCTCTACTCTTGAAACAGCCTTCAAAACCCTTATCAAGGCTTCCCTTCACCAGTCACCATCCTAACCCATATACAGTCTTAAAATTACAAGCCCTGGATGCCTGCCAGCTTAAATAATGCAGATCCAAATGACTTTAAATCTCTCCTTTTTTTCCCCTCTCCACATTTTCCATACACAGTGTTAAGACCCACAGCAGAAAACTCTGTTTCCCTGTGTTATTCCATAATTTGCAATGCCACCCACCAAATGGTACAGTAGAAATAGTTAATCACATAGGCTTGGGATATGCATAAGCTGAGTTGTAAAGGTGCTAATAGATATATTTGAATTCAAAAGAGATCTGAGAGGTGGAAAATAATATCTTATTAGTATGCTATATGTGTGTGCAAAGCAGCAGCCTGTTCTCTAAAAGATGTGGGGAAAAAACAGTAGAATCAAAGCCTTCAGCTTCTCTTATAAGAACACACTGAAATCAGTAATCTTTCTGTTTTTTCTCGTTAGAATTATTAACACCATTGATTTCTGTATCACATAATTTTGAACCATTGCAAAAAATATTACACATCGTAAATCTGACTTTCTGTATATTCACAACCACTCGTGTCTGTCTCTGGGTCCAGCCTCAGGTACCAGCAGCCCAGTGTTTCCATACAACTTGCAGTTTGCCTGGCATTTGGAGAAATGTGTTGAACCTGAATCACGTAGGAAATGGATCCTCAAAATGAGCTGTTAAAACGTACTGAATATGAGTTGAAATAACACAGCATGGAACCATCTTCAACTTGGTTACCTTTATTTCCCAGAACAGACATATTCCTCAAATACATGTAATTTATGGGAATTGCTGTTTCTGTCTTCAACACACTGCTGGTTTGCGGTTGTTTTCTCCCATTCTCTCTGCTCACTCTGTGAGCAACAGCCTTCACAGAACAGGTCCAATTGAATGTATGACTGAGCACTTATTTTAAGACAGGCCCGGGACAGAGGTTCTCCATAGAGGCAAGGGAGAATAAGATCAGTGAAGCACACAGATTATGCGTGAGCAGGATCATAAGTTAAAAACTTAGACAAAACAAGTATACCCAAGCAATTAATCCAAGTTTCATTATGACTACTTAATGTGCTCTTGTTAGTCAACTCAGTACTTCTATCACATCCATCACATTTATATCTCAGCTACAGAATTTGGAAATGATTCTGCAAGATACAATTTGGGAAAAAAAATTATAATTTCTTTTTAAGCCTTGGAGCATGAGGGAGAGAATAAATACTAGGCTATTTGAACTTACTCAGAGTGTTTTCACTGGTATGGAAAGGCATAAGTTTTCAACCTGTTCTCTTTTTAAACTGAATTTCAACATTAAAAATGGATAAATGGGTTGTGCCACCCACAGCACACTCTGGGGACCAGGGACATGACTGAATTTTAGAGAGCATTAGGCAGTCCCTGCCTGTAGACATTCTCCCCCCTATCCAGTTCTCTAATGTACAAACTGGCACAGTGAAACCTGCCACTAGAGACTGTGTTTCCACGAGCAAGGGACTACTGTTGCAGAAACTCTTCTTGGTTCATCTGGTCTCAAACAGCAAACCCAGATGAGATTAAATTTTCTCCCATGGGCTTCTACTTGGAAGTACTTTCCTTTGTACTGAGTAAGTAAAACAGAAAAGGAAACAGAGCAAATCCCTTGGGCATATTCCCCTCTCCTCAGCTGTTCAGCATCAACCTCCCAGGGTCTTTAACAGCATGAGTCAGGTTAAGCAATCTCTGCTGACCAAGGCAACTGCAAGATGCCACCCTGAGTGTGGTACACACACCACGAGGCCACCATGCAGCTCTGGTGCCTGCAAGAGGGCACGGCCAGCCGAGTGCCACATCAGCCACTTGCAGCAGGGAGGGCAAACACACTGCCAATACTGTGGTCTGACACTGGCTTTGCAAGCCCCATCTTTCAACCTGATGTTGCCTTGAACAGCAAGAAGTTTGCATCCATATTGTATTCAACACACCAGCTGTGTTGGGGATACCAAAAAGATAAAAAAACAGAAAGGAAAACCATCTGTAACAAAGACTTTCACCTCTGCAATCACAAAAGCTGTCAAGAATTCAGAGGTCTATAAAGTGAAGCTTCCTGTTCATTCTGAGCACTGGAACACATTGCCCAGAGAGGTTGTGGAGTCTCCTTCTCTGGAGATACTCGAATCATCTGGACACAATCCTGAGCAATGGGCCTTAGGGGAGTGGGGAGGTTGGACCAGATGACCTCCCACAATCCCTTTCACCCATTCTGTGTGATTTTGAGATTCATCATTTTCTGGGAATGAGGTGGTGCTCCAGCAAAGCACACAGCACACCATACATGAAAGTCAGGGTGACACAGTAGATGGATAATAAAAAGCACATACATCTACTCTGTTCTGCGGGGATCAAAACATCCATTCCCTTATCCATATCCTTTCTGCAAGGATGAATCATGCCTATAGCAATTATGTTTTCATTAGTTAACACTGAATCTGTCTTTCCTGAATTAAAAAAAAAAAATCAAAACACAAATTCATTTTAAAAGTTATGATTAAATGAAACAATGCTCTTCTGTAGGACATTCAAACCTTGCTTAATCATGTAAAAACCTCTAAAATCAACATTTATATAATGGTTGGCCCATGACTGTTTAAATTATTCACAGAATAAAATATTTTATTCTTTTTATACTGGGTCCTCTAGATCACCTCTGGAAAGTATCCCACAAAGTACAAGTATACATACATTCAAAACATAGTTGCAAAAAACCTGTAGTGCAAAACATAGAACACTCAAAACTAGTTCATGTGCACATGGGGTTTTAAAGTTGAACTGCATAAAACCCAACAGAAGTGCAAAACACTGAAGACTTGATTACCATTTTTGCACCAGTACAGCTTCCAGGAAGATGCAATATTTTCTTAGTATTTTTCAATTGAATCTTTATCAATAAAATTATTATTTTGTTTTCATTGAGTTTTGATTAAACATTTCGATTTTGGTTTTGTGGTTTTTAATGTTCAGCTAGAAATTGTAGTGTTTCACCTGCCACAGACATCATGGAAAGTATTTGACACTTTGGGGGTTTTCTTCTGTCCCTGGAGTTACAGCAAAGGTAGCTTCACCACAGAATTTAGGATCTTCTTTAAAAAAATCTCTCAAATGAGTGAAAACTACTGCTGCTGGGAGCTCAGTGGGGTAGCAGACACACCAGGTGCTGCTGAACATTCAGTTCATGCATTGGGCATAACTGGAATTGGAAATAATTAGATGAATACTTCAGTCCTGAACTGCGCCTGTTCCTCTAATCCTCTCTGTTGCAACTGTATTTGCTGCTTAGCAATATCAGCTTTAATTCCCAGCTCCTAATTAGCGCTATCAAGCACCACTCTCTCGATTTCATTATACAGAACTGGATGAAACGTTAGGTCAAGTGTACCTCCCAGGTGAGCTTACATTACCATTTGCCTCCTGGTTTCTATATGTGCTCTGCATGTTCCACCTCAAGCAATGGCAGATCCTCTGTAAGTGCTGCAATTGTTCAGCTGGGTCCTCAGGGCACCCCAAAACACAGCAGACACCACACAACAACTGCCACAGCCCTGAGGTGTTCAGCTCTGGCAGTGCAGCTGGTAAAAGTAAGCAGCCTAATAGCTGATAAATGTCACCTGGGTTAGCACAAATCATCCTTCACTCAGTGTTTTTCCCATTCTTCCCATCCTCTTTCATGACAAACACTTTGAAATAAAGTTACATAAGCAAAAACTGGTAGTTCACGTCCATGACAAATTACAAGCATGAAATACGTGACAACTTTACATATTTACAAGGCTTAGAGGAGGCATTTGGATCATCAAGAGCCTTAACCACATGGTTTTTAATATGCATTTCCAACTCTCAGGGATATGATGAAGAGTGTTTTACTGCTGGCTGAGCACTAATGGATTTGGAGCTGTTAACTCTAGTCCACAGGCATCCTGAGATGGTGAGCTAATGTGCATTTAATTTTGCTCATTTGGTTAAAGCACAACCAAGTTTAGTTATAACACTGTAGTATCAGCACCAACCATCTGGGGGTTGAACACTGTGAGAAAAGGGTATGAGTGGTCGGTGAAACCCTTTGAGAAGGGAAATTTTTAAGAGAAGCAGATGGAAAACAGAAGATAAACAGACAGGGATAAGAAATAGAAAAAAAGTCAGAGAAACAACAGCAATAACAGGCAGTGACAAAATAAAGCACCAAAAAAGAGTGCCTTGAATAAATATCCATGTCTGGTTGCTCCACACATCTGGGTAAAGACTGGGTGCTGTGAAGAAACTCACTGAAAACATTAATATCAGCAAACTGAGAAATGCCAGTGTTCCTATTTTAGATATCAGCCCTCAAATTAGAATTTGAGTACTGGATCCTCTCCTGGAAAAAGAGCAGTTCTGAAACCATTCAGTTAGTCCTGGAAACATTTAAGGGCTGCATGGCCATTAAGCAGCTTATGTTAAGTTTCCTCCCTGAAAAGCACTCAAAATATAATATTGCAAAACAAAGTGGGGAGGAAATGCTTTTCAGGGAAGAAACTTAACATAAGCTACCTTGATATTTTACTGTGAACTTTCACCCATAA
Source organism: Dicrurus megarhynchus (assembly GCA_013399195.1). Taxonomy (NCBI): domain Eukaryota; kingdom Metazoa; phylum Chordata; class Aves; order Passeriformes; family Dicruridae; genus Dicrurus; species Dicrurus megarhynchus. Next base: position 454,490 of record VXAD01001938.1, on the reverse strand, counting down.
GTTTTGCATGTTATAATGGGCTGGCAGGATGTTGGCCCAGGAATTAAAGGATGACAAACCAAACAATGATACAGAATCACAGAATTTTCTGAGTTGGAAGGGACACCCAAGGATAGTGTACAGAAAAACAAGATCATCTCAGGCTTTTAGAAGTGTTGCTACCAGCAGGAAGAGAGTCCAAAGAAGCAAAAGGGTCAAAGACATGAAGACTAGAAGATCTGAGCAGGGACATCTCTTCTGCAAACCAGGAACACGATCCTCTTCCTCAGCTCTTGATGTGCACCTCAGGTGCATCCCAGCATGTAAGGACCTGAAACCCAGACACACTCCCAGGAAGAGCACAAGCAGAAAAAAGTGCCTCCCTGTGTACTTCAGGGTGAAGGAAAAACAAGAATGCAATACCATGTCCAAAGCTGTAAGCACAGACCAGCAACCAGACTGACACCAATTCGTCTGACTGGTACCAGCACAGAGCAGTATCCTGGCAGGGAGACCATGAACCAGTCCCAGCCTGAAATACCCTTGGCACTAACAAATGGACCAACCATGAAAAAATGCCAATAGATCATTTTCATCCTTATAAATTTTGTTACAAATGATTTCACATCAGTCCAAAAGAACCTTCCATAGCTCTTATCCAGGCAGGGCCTGAAGCAAGGCTCTGAGCAGACAGTAGATATATTCCCGTAATTTTTAAGACTTAACTGTGTAATATAGTTTTGTCATCACCAGCAACAAGGACTCTCCCAAGAGGCAACCTCGGAGAGCCTGGGGGGGACTTCTAGAATCACATTAAAATATGTCTGGTCTTCAGCACTGGCCAGAATTTCACTGTTTTTCATGTGGTAAAGCAAACTGAAGACAGAGGAAAATCCACCATCTTTGAGTGACTCGAAACAAGCACCAGTTTAAACTGTAATGTCAGATGTACAAGTTCTTACCTGGAGTGTAGATTCAGAACCTGCTGGCAAATTAATATTTAACAGGAATCTTAGGACTTTAAAAATATGCTGCACACTGCAGGCTTTGTTATAGTAAAGGAAAGAAACTAAATACCAGCTGAGGTTTCATTATGCATTCATACACCTGCTTATAATGGGACATTTGTGGAGTGGTCCCTCATACCAAGGTCCGGCAGTGGTTTAGGCCAGGTAGGAGCAGGGATCACAACACAGGTGTGCTGCCTCCACCACACTAAAGCTGCATCTCACATGTGTGAACACCACCTGAGCTGGATGCTGCAAGGGCCAAGCTGTGTCCTGAGCTGAATCAGCTCATTTGGCCTGGGTACTGGGATGGTGTTTTGCAGTAGAAATTGCAGACAAATCCAGAAGGATTAGTGGCTGGAGAACAGGAGTTGAACTGAGAAACCTGCTCCTCCTGCCAAATAAATGCAGCAAATGAGTCTTGGGGAATCAAGTAGAGGGTGTTATGTGAAGGAAATGCGTTATCACTGTCTCCTATAATGAGGGCCCCAAAGGACTGGTTGCACCAATTAAATTAAATCAATTTCATAGCCAATATTGCACTATTGCACAATCATCTGTAGAAAGTGATATTTCAATTAAGAGCATTTTCTCTCAGCTTAGATTAAGACAGTTCATAGTAAATTTTTTAAAAATTAATTTAAACCATTGCTGAAGTGAAATCTGAGCCTTGACAGCACACCATTAGCTGATTCCATGCAAGCCTAGAAAAAGTAACTTCTCAGCAAGATACATAAAGTTATGAGAAAGATTTTTGGGGTTTGTGAGAAGATTTATTATTGCCACTTCTTTTCTAAAATTCATTTCTAAAGCAATGTAAGACTTCACTTTATTGTGGCTGGCTTTGTGCTTGAGTGCTGCAAAGCAGTTTGTCTGTGTGCTGAAAAGGGTTTTTTGCTGATAAAAGATACCGAGAATTCTCTTAAGCTTGGAAAATTAAATGGCCAATGAAGATCTATCAACTTCCAAGCACTTTTTAAAATTAACTTATGAATTCATATGACCAATCATTACACAGCACTTTAAAAACTTCAGAAAATTTTTTTGTTTGTTTTTATAGGAGAAAGAAACCTTTGAATGGCAAAACTGGTGAATAGTGTTGGTAGGTAAGCCTGTCCATCAGAAGCAAGAACATTCAAAATTTAAGCGTTCAGTCAGGCTAACACAGATTTATTGCAAAAGGTGAAAGCATACAGACATCTGAGTTAAGCTGCCTTGTGGGAATACCTATGAGAGTTTTCTTCCCCTGCAGTGAGGTTTTATTGTCACCTCATCTCAGGCAAGGTCCACTCTTGGAATATTTGCCAGTATAATCATCTTCTATGTATATATGGGGAAGGAGGGAGCAAGGAGAGGAGAGAGAGAAGAAACAAGGGAGAGAAGAAATGAGATCATGGGCATTTTTAGACTTGCCAGCACAGATACATTTCTGTTGGAAAGTCACTTTAGCTAACCTCATTTGTTTTATTCCTTGTTTTATCATATACCTGGTATAAATAACAATGCCAAGTGTAACTTTTTGCTGTTAGAAGCTTATAAAGACTCCAACTATATTACACAACTGTGAGCAATGAACCTACTGCTCATCTAGAGGTTATCTGAGATGTAGTGAATGGTTTTTCATGTCTCCTCAGCTCAGTTTCATACAATCTACAGTGGCTTGGATTATTTCAACTCAGATGGTTTGAGATAGCACCAATAGCAAGGTAGGAATCACCACACCCACATTCTGCAACAAAAAACTTTCTGTCTGAGAGCAAACTAAGCAGTCACAGCTTCTGCACTGAAAACATTTTGAACCACTTCAAGGTCTTGCATGTGCCTGATGGTATCATGAGAAGGCTGGGCTGCAAAGCCAGATGTGTTCTAGAGTAGCCTATGGCCATGACCCGAGAAGGTACATCCTATGGCTCCACTTGCATTGTTCTGTCATGATTTCTGGTCATTTCTCCATCCCTCTTACGAACAGGCAGAAATATCAGCCCCTAAATCACAGATGAGCAAAGATCCAATCCTGCCCCTCTGACCCTTCCAGACCTCAGCTCCATGTGTCCCTTCTTTGAAGCCACACTTGTGCAACTTGTGTAAGCAGTTCCAACCTATTAAACTATTCCCTGGGGAGCTTTCCTCACCTAGAAAAGTCGATAATGTCTTTTTTTAGTTAAGCATTCATTAGCTTTCTGTATGCAACCCATTGAGTGGGCAGGGAAGAGCAGAAGGATGTGTATTGGGAAGACACAATGTTCTCCTCTGGTAATGTGGGAAGACTGGCACATCATAATGTTCAGGAATAATAATTGCACCTCTAGCACTTCCACTACCTACTTGATCAATGTTTAATAAAGATTTAACATACCGATGTTTTTGAAAAGTAACCACCAGTCCAGATACACAGCTTGTGAGGGTCAGGAGAAGGGCAAGGAAGGAGAACACTTAAAAATGGCTCAGTAAGAAATTTGATTGAAACAAATAGAGTTGAAAAGCAAGTTACTATTTCTGACTTTTTCTACCAAAAAGCAAAATTTCAAATTAAAAAGAAAAAAAAACAAAAAACCTTATTTTCAACAAAAACACTGGGAAAGCAGGAATAATAACTGTCATTTGAGTGACTTGTGTCGCCCCTGATGTAGACCAAGCTCTGTGGTCCAGTGGTACATCACATCATGCCTGAAGATATCATTCCCCCTCACTCATGAAAACCATTGCATCTGGAGAACCTGACTTACAGGGCAAATTGGGGGCATGAGGAAAAATGGCAGCTTCCAGAATGATTTGGCATAGCACTTCCAAAACCAAAGGCACAGGTCTTGGCTGTACTACCTCTGTTTTCAGTGAAAAGCACCTATTTCTGCCAAAATGCTATTGAAGTTCAAGTTATTATTTTATTATATCTTAATTGATTGAAAATGTTACCTCTCAATTTTTGTGAATTGCCTTCCTTGAACCATTGGAGGCAATGATGGACTAATCTTTCCTCTTACATTAAAAAGGGGAAAATGTGGCACTATGGTACCTGACTAATTTTGCTAGACTTTCAAATCTAATAATAGCATTCTTCTTAATTGATTCAGTCTTTCTCAATTCCACTTCAATGAGCTTTCTGCTTTAATTAAATCACAACATACTTTATGCCAGGAGAGAATTGGTCATTTTTACCTGCTGGTATAATTACGAAATATCACCACAATGCACAAGAGAATCCTGAGGTCTATAGTTATAAATAAGCTTAAGAGTTAATTTTATGCTTCTGTTTTCCCTCCAATATTTACAGCATATTCGCATTGCTGATATGTTTTATGCTGCTATGTTTTACAGTGTCTTGCAGACAGTCTTGCAATTCTCAGTATGCAATAATAGGAATTAAATATTTATGGTTGTGCATAACTTCAATTCTCTCTGCAGTCTTCAGAGTTCTCTGTAGAAGTCAGCATTTGTCAGCTCGGAGCCTGCACTGGCACCGGTGATGATTGTACTGGCACTGCCTCATGCTACAGCAAAGGCTCTCTCTAGCCCCAGCTCATCCATAATTTCAGTGCATTTCATCCCATTCTCTTCACAGAAAAAAGTTATCAAAGTGAAAACTGTTGCCCTACCTTTCCAGCCCGAGGAAGACATCATCTGAGAGCTGAGATTTTGCTTTGGTTTCCATGCATCTCATGCACACCTTGGAGTGGGAGGTTTGACTCTGTGTGGGACACTTGTAACTCATGCCTCTGACCAGGCCAAGACTTCAGACTTCCCTACCCCTGAGAATAGGTCACAGAAAACACACAAGGAAGAGATGTACAAGCTCTCTCCAGGGCGCTTGAGTCTTGCCCAGAGGCTGCAGTGAGGGACTGAAGGAGCAGGTTTTCAGGGACAACTGCTCTTCTTCCATCTGGAGCCACAACAGGACAGGACAAGGAGAGTATCCAAGCTCTCAGAAGAACCAAACCTGCAGCTGATACACACAACAGCTGAGACAAGTCTTTGCCTACTGCTGTCCTGGGTCCTACTCCCTCCTAAGTCTGGGTCTCCTCCTTAAAACCCACTCTGGTGCTGTTGATAAACTTTAAGATCCTTTTCTAACTAACAAGTAAAGCCTTGCTAGTGGCAGGCCATCCCATGCATTTATTCTAGAAATTTCAAGATTAAATAAGAATCAAAAATTAAAAGTGCTGCTAGTGTCTGTTAAAAATGTCTAGACTTTTAACTTCTTTTTCTGTTCTCTTATCTGACCATCTGTGCTGCTTTGAGAAAAGGAACTCAAGTTGTTATCTCCACTGTACCCAACGAAATGGACCCTGGTAAATCTGCAGGACCCTCCCCACAACTTTTGCCCTCTGCTATGTAAATTACATTATTTCATGTAGTTATTTTAATGATAATATGGTACTCTTACATTAGGCCTAATTTCAACAGAGCCTCAAAAGAGGGAGCTCATTTACAGTGTTCTAAAGCATTTGTATTTCCTTATTGCCTGAACCTTTCTAATATGAATTCTTGTAAGACAGAGCACAACATGAATTATGTGTATCTATATTCACTCATTAGCCTGTAAAAACTTGCATTTATTCCCTTCCTGCTTCTTCTCCTTGTTGGATTTGTTGTTTCCTTCTCAACACGATCTGTTAGGGAACTGATCCAGAGAGCAAAATATTCCTTTGTTATGTGTACTCTTTTTTATTGTTCCTAGATATAATTTCAATTTTTATCTAGCAGAATCTAGGAAGGGACAGTAATGATTTCTCCTAAAAAGTGAAAAAAGCTAAAAAAGTGATGGAACAAGATTTATGCTTCCAAAGGGCTACTCGCTCAAAATGCCCCATGTCTCAGTGTGAGCAGAGTTACATGCCTTCCCATCTGAACATCATCTCTGAGTGCCCTGTCTGAAAGAACATTCAGTCTGTACCTTGGACATTCATTAAATAGAAGTGAGGAAATCCTTCTTATAATGCTGTGCACAGGCACAGAAAATTATCCCTTGTGCATAATTGCAGATGACAATTCCTTTTTTTTTTTTTTTACATGGGTGTTTGCATACATATGTGTGCATTTATACTGAGACATAAATAATATAAATATGTTATGAATGACTCCCAATAATAATACTGCTGCATATTCTGGTGGTGAATGACTTAAGAAATCTCCCAAGGGACGGTGTCATTGCAACAACATTGTTCCGACATTGCTGGAATAGGACAAGTGGAGTGGACAATTGCTACGGTCAACTCACCCCTCATGTGGAGATACAGCCCCTGGTAGCTTTCCATGACAGATGTCTACCTATTATTGCACCAGCTCTCTACACAAAAACATAGGTAAACTCTTCAAATCATGTGAAGGCTCACAGCACTAAAGCTAAGATCTGAAAATATTTTATGGAAATACTAAATATTTTTAAAATGTAGCTGTGTAGTAACTGGACTGGTTCAGTGAGTGCTTGATGTAGTCCTGTACATATGGCAGTGTCTATCTGGAGACCTCTGTCAGTCTAAAATTAACCTGAGTTTTAATGAAAGATTGCAAAATGAAAACAGCTAATTAAAGGCAAAAGCAAAAAAGTAGTAGCTTCTTAACTTTTATTTTCTACCACTATGAGCACAAACAAGTAGCAGAATTCAATCACTGACCTTATATTTGACCTCACTTCGATGTTACCCGCAGCCTGCTGATGTACTAGCTGAAGGCAAAAGAAGTAAGGTGAAGAATAATTAAGCAACTCATAATACACTACTTCTATACATATACACAATGTCCAAGAAAAAGAAATCACATTAGCAAGAAAAACACATGGAGGAGACCTAGTGCTTTTCCTGAAAAATTGTCCAAACTTCTTCCTTTAAGTAATACTTGGGAGCACATTGGGTTTTAAAGCCAATTGTTCTCACATATTGAAATTCTGGAAACATTGACTTTCTTCATTAAGTCAGAGCTATAATCCATAAGACTGACAATAAAAATATTCATGGTACTTTGTCCAATTTTCAGCTGATTATCATCCTCTGCAAGCAAAGCTGCAGGAAGCAAAAAATTGAGTAACTCATTGAAAAACAGACCAAACTGCTTTTCTCTCAAAAACTAAAATGTCCATCTTTGGGAACACACTGGCAAATTTAAGTAAGAAACATATTTGTCCATGATCTACTCAGCATATGACCTACTTCTTACATAATTATTTACTTGATGTAAATTAAATTAAGCATTGCCAATCATCAAGTCTTTACTTATTGAGCTCTACTGGGCTTGTACCCAAAAAATCCTAATTTAGTGTGAGTCTCAACTCTTTTTAAAAATTTTTGCAAGTCTGTCCTGTACTTCTTATAGAGGGACAACTTTGCTATAATCATGTAGCATTATTAACTTGACAGAACTATTGGTGACCAGGCCAACCACTCATCTGCAGTGTGGCTTATGACATTTAACCTCTGGCCTCCTCTGCCCTGCAGCTCCAGCTGCTCCTCCAACCAGGCCAAGGCCAGCATTTCTCACACAGCTGGAGCGACCTTCCCTCCTGTGGGCTGGAGAGGTCTCCGAGATCACCTGCAACACACTGGAGTGTTCTTCCCAGCTTAGAATCACAGAATCATTCAGATGGGAAAAGACCTTTAAGATCATCAAGTCCAACCATTAGGGTTCTTTCCACAACAAGTCCAGAGAGACTTCTCGCCTGAAGGTACGAAACCGGCTCACAGATTTTGGTAGACTTGCAGTGAGGGAGAACCAAAGCCACTAATCCCGAGCATTTGGGAGACTGTTCAGGGAAGTATCACTGTGTACTTTCTCTTATCTTCCTCTCTCACTCAAGTATCTGCAGCTGGACAAAAGGCAGGATAACTGGTCTGAAATGGTATTTCTTTGCTTATGTTCATTAGGAATTACTGGCCAAAATTTGATATTCAGAATTCACGAAAAGAATGAGGTGACATAAGTTTCCCTCGTTGCCTTTTTCCCTTCTCTTTTTGATATTCCAAGGAGTGCAAATAACTCACTGGTTTTAAGAAATCAATGAACTGTCATGTCCCTGCAAGTAAATGAATGACATTTAGACTTTCCATGATACAAGTTTGAATATCTGATTGATTTTATGCTGGAAAATTTAGTTTAGGCAAGCAGTACTGCTAAAGTCTCATGCATCAAAGTAAGACAGACTTTCATTTGAGATCTCCTGAAAAACAGAGTGAAACTGTCCAAACTCTTCAAGTACACTCAGATTGCTTGACCTTGCAGGGGAGCTACTTGTATCATCCAGGGAAGTGCAGCACAGAGTGAGACTATGCTTCCATCTCTAAGGCCTCCATTTTGCTACACCCTTCTATATGAATGATAAAAATTATCTCAGGAATTAAAGCACAGATTAAAATACAAATCCAAGATGTTCTCAGAACAAGGGTCTTAGCAGCACAGCAGTAGGGAGCAAAGTTTACAAACTGTGCCATCAGAAAAAACAAGCAGTGCAGAGACACTTCAGGTAGAAAACTTCCTGGGGAAATAAGGTGGACAGTGGCTGAAGAACTTGTTCAGACCTTGTACACATCAGAGCAAAACCACCCCCAGCCATGTCAGTGACTCCAGGTCACCGAGAACTACAGCTTCCTTCCCAATACCAAACTGAAGGTCTCACTCAGCTAACTAGTCTACAGTTAAATGTCACTATCTGATTTAATTCTGAGCTTTAAGATTTTTTTTTTCTGTCATTTGACTGGATTTTCTCACCTTCCTTATTAAGGAGAAAATTGGACTTAAATTTTCTATTATGACAGCACCCTTCCCTGAGACTATGTGCTGATAAACAAAGCTCTGCAACTTTCATTACCATTTTTTCTTTTAGATACTAACCAAACCAATAACAAGTTTATCTGAAGAACACAAATACATTTGAGGTGACCAACAAAGAGAAAACAGCTTTTTATTACCTTAAATATTCTACAAAGCTGTCAACAAAAGAAGAGTGGGTTGACTGAAATGCACATCAGTCAATAGAGCAGCAATCATCATTTCAAATCACTCAGGGAAAAATATGTTTATCTGGGGCTGCTTTTATGAGTGAAAATTAATTCAGCCAAATTTCAGAGAGGAATAAATGGCCTTTTGTCAGAGCCACCATAGCAAAATCGTTACTACTTTCTGAATTCTATCATGATGTCAAAACCCAGAATCTCACATGACATGTGAGTGCAGAGTCCCCTCAGAGACCAAGGAGAGGATATCGCATAGAACCAAAGCCAGCCCCTTCCAGAGCTGGATGTATTCACACCTACCCTGATTTGGGTGAAGAAAGAAAACAGTGCAAGGTGAATGTGCCAGCTCAAATCCATGCCCAGGTGTGCTGCTGCATTTCAAATGAATTGCAAGCGGCAGGTCAGTTTTACCAAAGAAGAAGGGAGCCACAAGCGTTACATCTCAGGAAAGCACAGGTTATGATCACCAGATCAATACAAGATAAATAACAGTGTATCCCACACAGCCTGCATATCTTAAATCAGTGCTGCCGAACTACACCTTTTGAAGCAGAGCTAAAAATGACATTGAAGGTTTTCATGTGCCTTTTACTTCAGAGTGAATCCATTCAGCCTGGGGAGACATAAAGATCCTCTCAGAGAATCTGCTCTTATCTAGCAGCAGCATTCCTGCTTCACCAGAGCTGAGGACACCTTTAATGCATCTGACCAGCAGTGTCACTCAGGCATCCCTTCCCACAGAACCGAGCCCTAATTTGATGAGTATGCGGAGCATAACACAGAAGCAAATCACGACAGCTTTAGACCCTGTGCCCTGCTCATCTCCCCAAACAACTCCACTTCTGCTTTCAGTGACTACTTCCCAAACTTTCCGGACAAATGAGTCATTACCAATCCACCCATGATTCTTTTGGCAGAAAAAAAAAGCCTTGTGCAATATCCATCACTCTGAGGGATAGCAACAACAACTGAAAAACAGCTATTACTAGTAGGGCGCTGCTCACAGAGCAAGGGACCAGTCTACAAATCCATGTGCCAGGCTCTCCCAGGCCACAGCATTTGCAGACCACCACCTAGAAACCCCCACCTCTAACAAAGGCACAGGGCTGGCTCCCCAGGACCCCCCAGGCTGGGTTTTTCCATGCTGAGAAAAGCTTAGCCACTGCAACTGAGTGCCAGACAGAGCCAGATCTGCAGGAGAGCTGCTCCCACCATTGTAGCCCCACTGCTGCACACAAAAGACTCTCAGAGTATGGCTGAGCTCTCCAGTTACCCTAATACCATTACTAACAACTACCTCACACAGCAAAAAAGATTACTTTTACGCATTTTTCCTGAACATTTGAAGAACCATCTCCTAAATACCACCTTTCCTTTGAATCTCTGAGTTTACCCAGGTAGCATCTCACTCCATGCCTACCTCACCCTGCCTGACTCCACTTTTCCCACCTGCATTCTGTCCCCCGTTTGTTTTCTCTATCATCAAAGTGCTTCTGCTTAGAATCATTTTAAAATTAAGTTTTCATGTTAGTTCCTTATCAAGTATCTTGATCTAAGTTCGTTCTGTTGAAAAATAAGTAAATGGCATTGAGCAGGTCCCTTCTAATCCAGGCCATTCTGTGATTCTCTGGCTCTATATTTGCAATTTTTTGTCCAGAGTATAATCTGTGCTGCATCTTCCTGTTATATCATACTGATAGAGGCCCTATCAGCTAATTAAAGATTTTTACCCTTTTTCTTTTCTCTGTTTTCTCAGACACAAAGGTCTGATTTTTTAATAGCACCTGATTTTTATGAAAGACATCTCTTCCAGATAGACATTCTGTAAGCAGCAGCAATAATTTCTGACCTATTATGGGCAAATCAGCAGCATTCAGTGATCTTCAAAGCACTTCTGTAGATGGTACAAAATGTATATAAGCTGCTCCATTGGCAAAATTATCTACCTTCTGGTGCCATTACACAGAACAGCCTAATGTGCATAATTACAGTAATTATGCAGAGTACAGCACAAACAAAAACAAAATTATATGCTGCTTCACACTGGCACTCTTTCAGACAGAAATTCATTTTCACATTTACAGTATTGCAAATACGGACAACATTATTAAAGCAGAATTTGAACATAATTATGCATACCAATTCCACATTAAATTGGTGTTTTCCGTCTTCAGTAAGTTGTAGGTAGCTGTTGTGATGTCTTTTTGATAGTACACTAAACCACCTAAACTCTAACAACCTGTAACTCCATCTCTGCTTTTCTTTCAACAGTATCACCGAAGGTTAAATATCACAGCATCTGTAACCACCTGCTGCCTTCAATCTAACTGACTCTGCTTTACATAGCATAAGGAACTAGTAGGAATTGCCAGACAAGAAATCTTGACTTTGGGACAAAATGGATCTAAAATCGCATCTTCAGGTAATTCTAAAAAATAAATATCCTTCCTTGTTTAGAATTTAAAACATACTTTTTAAATTTCCCCGTGAAAAACAAGAGAGAGAAAATATCTTAAGCAGGACTGTTTCATTTCAGTTCATTTATTTTTAAGCAAAATAAAAACTTGGAGCCCAAGAACTGAGACTTCCTATACTGCAGTAACAACCTGCATGAACACAGCTCTTTCCAAAACACACACCCTCTATATCCTATGATAAAATATCAAGCTACTTTTATTTTATGCATACGGTTACATAAAGGGAGAACCCCTGTTGGGACACAAGACTGCTCTGACTTTGGGCCTGCCACATTGGCTGGGAGGTATCCTGGACCTTTTCATCCTTTCAGCCCCAGCAGCTGGGCAAGGCCCTGGGATAAGAACAAGAGGGAGATGAGTGAGTATTTAAGTGCTGAGGGTGCCTGGAAAGGACTCATCAGGCACCAGAGATAAGACATTGCTGTGACTCTAAGAGTATCCAGAACCCATCTAGACAAGCAGAAAGTGCTTGTAGTGCAGTGTGACTGCAGGCAGTGAGTTGCTGCTGGCACAGAAAACCTGCACTTGGAAACTCAAGAGGAAGAATAACAAATGACCCAGTTTAAAGCCTCCAAGGAAAGAAGGTTGATCCCAGTAGCAATTTCGGAAGTCTTTCTCACCTACCTGTTTGGACACCAGCTCTTTCACAGATGGTTTCATCTATCCAGGCTTTTGATACTTAGGATCAGGAAGGCAGAGAAAGAAGGATCATGGCAAGCAAGCTGCTGAGCAAAGCAAAACTGAGTAATTTGTTAAAGGACTGAATTAGTAGAACAGTTTTCCACACTGTCACATTATGACGACCTCAGCTCAGAGTGGATACACCGGCAGACATTAAAACCAAGACCACCAGGAAATGCAAAGATTGAAGATGTGAGAGGAAACCCATGAAGCCGTGACAGGAATGTTCAGACTTGTCCAAACTGATCAAGCATGGGAGAGAAGATCTTGACACCAACAGCCAGGCTCCTTCAGCCACCGCCCTATCCTGCAAGTCCTCAAGTTGAAGAACCATCTGAGCAGAAAAGCACTGTTTCTTTCCAGACATTCCTCTAGTCAGCTCTGAGTGAAAGCTAAAATGCTAACATTGCTTAAGGAAACAAGGCTCTTGGTCTCTGCATCCAGGCCTTGTTTGTCTTTTGTTTGTGTCTCTTCCCTAACCTTTTTTGAGTTCACTGGACAATTTAGATCTAATAAGACAAGCCAGAAGTCTTACAGACATTAAGTTCCTACACATTTCCTGAAAATAGGGTGTGGGTGGAAGAGAAAGACCTTATTAATGCTGCCTGTGAGGGAAAGGCTGGTGAAAAAACTCCCACCTCTTCAGAAATCAGATTGTACTCAAGGGAGAGAAAGCAAGTGGTTATGAAAATCCCAAGTGTGGGGAAAGCTTGAGGTCTGCAGGGGACCCAAACAGAAAGACCAAAACCACAGAAACACAAACTTTCCTTCTTCGCATGTTTTGACATTCAGTCTTACCATGGGGGGTAATCCAATCTGTTTAGTTTCAGGACCTGAAAACAGAAGGGACCAGATGTGTTTGTGCTTGGAGTCTAAGTGTTCACATCTGTGAGACCACATAAGCTTCATGCAGGAAGGAAACACTCCTCAAATAACACATGAAGCTGTCACGTATTTTCAACTGCCCTGAGACTGGGGAATTGCCATCTGTAATTGCTGATAGTAGATGATCATTGATAAAATTGATGGAGCCATGATTGTCAAGTGGACTGCATTGCACAGGCAGGGCAACAGCTGACAAGAAAGGAAAAGAAGGGTTTGGTTACCACAAAACAACTTAAAACTAGGGTGAAAGCTTTATAATCAAAGTTGTGGTTGTGGTTCGCATATTAGATGAATATTCTGCTTCTATGTGGAGATGTATCCAGCTGACTTTTTGATAAAACTATCTATTTAATAAAATTTAGAATCAAATAGCAGCCAACTTCTTCACTGTTAATATGGGGGGAGGGGCTTTTTATATGTATGTTAGCATGTTGCATCCTGTGTGGTCTCTGGTTAGATCTCCACCAAGTGCAAGGACTCAGTCCTTCACTTTTCTTGGCAGAAAATATTCTACAGTTTTCCTGAAGTTCCAGCTTCAATTCTCATCCCTACAGCACTCTGACTATATAATAATCTTCAAGTTGTCACTAAAGAGCTAGGCAATTGTTTGAAGACAATGAGCCAAAGCAGCTTTTTCAAACATCTACTTTTTTTTTTTCCTATATACTTTTAATCTTAATAATCACAGAGACAACATATAAAAAGATTGAAATATTTTAAATAAGGCAGAGGATATTTTAATTTATTTAATCACAAGATTTTCCAAATGTGACCATTTAAAAGAAACACTTCCACTGCGAGTACTTGAAAAATAAAATGCATTACGTAGAATGATTTCAGCTTCTTATATTTTATTTCCATATCTGATTTATTTTATGGGAGTGTTCTGTCCATTTTGCTTTATCCCATGATGTTGTTAGAATTAATTAACTTTATGCTCAGATCAAACCACCTCCCTAGTAAGTTTTATCCTTTTGGATGCAGCACTGAAATAAGCACATCCAAGCTAGTCACAAATGAAGATTGCTCTGAGCAGAACTCACTTATGACCAAAAACAAATTTCTCACAGTTTTCAGGGGTGGCAAGTTGATAAATCTGGAATCACAGCCAGTTCCCAGAAGGTAAGTTGTCTGAAAGTTGCATGAGACTTTGGTTTTGCAAAAGGACAAAAAGCTAAGAAACTCAAGGAGCCCAGTTTGATTCATAAGAGAGAAACCCTTTACAGAGCCCTCTTCCCCTACAGGGGACCAGGGTTCTGTTCTCTGCACCAGTTCCCATGAGAGGGTCCTAGCGACTGATTAAAAATGTATTCTGGGTTCACAAAGTCATAGATTGGCTGAGTTTGGAAGGCAGATCTTCCTGCAGCATAGTCCTGACCTGTGCTCAGAATAAAGCCAATGAAGGACAGTTGCCCAGGGCTCTGTCCAGTCAGGTTTTGAATATCTCCAAGGAGTTTTGCCTAGGGGCACTTTTTCCTTGACATTCAACAGTAGAAGAATTGGTGCACTATACAATCTGATTTATCAACAAATTTGATAAAAGCAACCATCTCTCCCTAAAACATCACATCTCTTATTAGACCAGAATGGTCTTTACTAGTACTGCTATTGCTACTATAAAATTTCAGTTTCCTTTTTTGGATTTTAAGAGTAGGTTTTACAGATACTTTACCAGTATTTAAAACCTCCTGCCTCTCACCTCTGCATACTTGAACAGATTGCCTCGTATATTCTGTAAAACTATTATTAATCACATTTACTACCTGAAAATTTAAGCCTTCACTTGACAGATCCATATAGAGAGTAAGGAGGTGCTTTTGGAGAGGCACATTTCTGAGCTGTGTATTTCTTCCATTAACCAAGGCACCAAAGGAAAGATCTCCACCGATACAGCTACACCAGTTCTCAGCAGGCAACAATCTCCCCTTAACATCTGTAAAGCATTTCTTATTTAACAATACCAGCTAATTAAATAATCAGAGAAGCATATGTCTATGGAGAATCAGAGAAGTATAGTCTATGAAGACTGTTCAGTCCCAGGCACAAGTATGAGAATGTGGTTTTTTTCTTCTAATTAGTATTGAGGCTAAATTCCTCCTTAACTCTTTATCTTACTGCTCATTTGAATTTCTCAGAAGCATTCATTTTGACTCCAAGAAAAGCTGTGATTCAAATCCTTGCAGCTTTGCTGATGTTCAGATTAGATCTCCTCATGGAGCAAAGCGTTCCCCAGGACGGCTCTGCTTAGCAGGATGCAGGGTTTGGTATTTGTGTGAATCAACCCAGACCATTTCAGGGTCACTTCTAGCAAAGGAAAGCCTGCCTGTTAAGACCAGATAAGAGTGAGGTCATTGATTTATTTTTTCCTCATTATCTGGCAAGGTTTCAGTTGAAGCCTAAACTCATTATCTCTGTGGAAATACAAACACAACTTGGTCCCTTGAAGCAAGTTAATTTAGTTTGAAAACAGTTAGGGAGTTACCTTCTGAATTCAATTAGCTAATAACTCCTGATGGGTAAAGGTCACAGAAGAGCAAGGCACTGTGATGTTTTAAGTTAAATGCAGTTCTAAGTAATATCAGAGCAGCACTTCTCCCCTTCTTACTGAGTCATGGCTGCAGCTTCTGGCCACCATCTCCAAATTCTCTGTCAATAAGAGAGACAAATTTATGCAAGAAAGGATCACCTTCAGGGATGAGAACAGCAGCAGTAGCTTTGAGCCACGGCTCCTTCAGTGTCCCTTTACAGTGGAAGTAGATCAGCAGGGGAAGACCTTGCCCCTTTCAACCACACTGAATAAAGCCCCTCTACTCACCAACGTTAATCAAAATAATGTGTACACTAAAATCCAAATCCCTCTCTGCAGCAAGACGCAGTCAAATGCAGGATTCACTTTCTATTCCCAGCTGTAGAGATGGTTCATACAAGGACTGATGCTGTAGGAGAGCCTGAGTTTCTGCAAAAGATACGACACTTGTGGATCACTCATGGGCCACCAGCTGCAAGAGGCTGTTTCAGGCTGGGCTGGGAAAACATTTCCAGCTTAACATCCAAGTTAGAAAATAATACTGTGATAGAAACACTGACAGGCTTGATCACAGTATAATAACTGTTGGTATTAACTACCATAATAGAGGGGAAGTAAATGGTGGAAGGGCAGCACATTTTAATTGTTCTCTCAAGGAAACACCAGGCTCTGAACTACCCTGGGCAATAACAAGCTACAAGCAGCTCCCTCTTAGAGAAACAATTTTTCACTTTATAATGTGAAAGCAAATTTCTTGCCAGTATTACCTCAGGTCATTAGCTATATTGTAATTCCTGTGTTTTTCCAAACTGATTTCCCCCTTAATTTGATTTTGAGCAGCTGATTAAATTTACCCTCCTTGAAGAAACAGACATTCAATTTAACTCTAGTTCAACATTCTCCTGGTATCAAAATACAGTTCTCATGGTCACACTTCTAGCTACAGAGTAATTTTGTCACTGCTTTAAAGGGACATTCTCTAACCAATGACAATATGTTGGCTTGCTCCTGCACATCCACGTTATACATGAGCTCAGAAAGCAGAACAATAAACTGTATAATGCACAAAAAAACCTACAAATCATTGAATTGCAGGATGAAGGAAAACCCAGTGCAGCACAGGTATTCCTTTTAATTACTTATCCTACAAGGAACCAAATTTGATACCCAGAAGCCTGGGTGTCTGGTTCATTACTGAAGTCCCCAGCGCTCTCACCTTCTCAGGCAGCTGGATCAATGAGACCTTCCAAATACGTTCTCTTTCAAGACTCCGAGTGGACATCCAGGCTGGGTCTAAATTTTTTAAATATGTATCAAGACTTGGGACCCTGTGGGTCTCTGAGCTATTTTATGTGCAAAAAAAAAAAAAAAACATTAAACAGAAACATTATGCAGAAGAATTCTATTGGATCAGATCAAAGGTCCACTTAGTCCAGTACTCCACTGATGACAGGAGCCAGCAGCAGATACCAAGGGAAACAACTTTTAAAAGGGGTAACCATGCGGTCATTTTCTCCTCTCTCTCCTCCCCACATCCAGAGCCTGCCACGCAGACAGCTCCTCGGGCACAAATGTCATCTTGTTGCCTAATAGTCCCTGATAGATTTTCTTTTTCCATTAATTCACCTGATCAGTTTTGAGCCCATCTAACCTCCTGACACCCAGCAGATACTGTATATATATGTTCCAGTATAATCACACACCAGAAGGACCAAGTCTGCTGTTGTTTGCTTAAGCTACTACCCAGTAATTCCACCTGATGTTCCTTGTTCTGGGAGAAACGCAAACAATCATTTGCTACTTATTTTCTCTGTGCCACTCATGATTTTAAACACCGCTATCGCATGCCTTTCCACCT
The DNA here is from genome assembly GCA_013399195.1 of Dicrurus megarhynchus. Classification (NCBI taxonomy): domain Eukaryota; kingdom Metazoa; phylum Chordata; class Aves; order Passeriformes; family Dicruridae; genus Dicrurus; species Dicrurus megarhynchus. Next base: position 437,136 of record VXAD01001938.1, on the reverse strand, counting down.
TCCCTTTTCCCATCTAAGGAGTCTATTTAATCAATCTCAATTCAGAAACCGTTCTTTGTGAAAACACTTGTCAGGTTTCTCTGTCCCCTTCAAACACTGCCATAGCTTTTCTTAGACGTGGAGACCAGAACAGCACACAGTAATCAAGAGGTGAATGCACAGCAAAATAATTATTTTGTTTGCTGTGTCTTCCCTAGCAATTTCTGACAAACCATTTGCTTTTGAGCATTGCTCTGCCCTCAGCCAACATTTTTAGAATTACTGACAGCTAATTTGAGCTCTCTTCCCTGAGTCACAATAGGTAGTTTAAAGTCCATTTCAGCATTGTACAGTCAGGTTTATTTTTTCCCATGTGCGTTATCTTGTGGTTATTGGCACCAAATGTAGGCTGCCATTTTACTGCAACGCCACTCACCACGTTTTTAAAAGCAGATTTTTATTTTTCCTACCCTGAATAACTCAGTCAAAGAAGCATCAGCGCTATTTAGGACATTTTTCAGACCACTTATGAATATGCCAGATATCACAGAACTCAGTGCAGATCCCTCTGGGATTCCACTTGTTATCTCCCACTGAAATACCTGACTGTTTATTCCTACTCCTCACATCATTTCCAGCAGGGAACTTTCCTTTCATCCTGCTACTGTTTTGCTTCTTTAGGATCTTCCGACTGAGGAGCTTATCAAAAGCTTTAGGAAAATCTGAGCACACTGTACCAACCAAATCACCCTAATCCACACTCATGTCAGTGCTTCAGACAAAGAGCAGTGGATTTCTCTCAGACACGATTTCTCTTGACAAAAGCCACACTGACATGTTTCCAAAGTCCTTTTTAAATACAGGTGTCAAATTGCTATTTTCCCTTTCAGTGGTACAGTAGGTCTGTGGGGCAGAGGTGCAGGATTTTCCGTTCCGCCACTGGAAGTTGGCTGAATCTGAGAGTGCAGTGGTTGCAATGACCAAAAGTACCTCCAGCCCTAATCAGGCAAACAAGACCCTGCTTGCTCTTCTGAACAATGCCAAGCACTGCTTCTTCTCTGGGGATTCCCTATTTAGTGCCTTCAACTCACAGTCACTCATGTTGCTTTACAGCAGCAGAATCCCTCCCCATCGTGACTCTTTCTCCACTAACACTCCTATTTTATTCTGCAGCTGCTCAGTTCTGTGAATTACTCCCACACCTTTAGAGCCCTACACACCCCCACAGAACAACCTTTCCCTCAGCAGCCAGACCTCTCCTGCAGCCAGGCTGCACCTTCCTTGTGAACGCAGGCCTTTCTGGAGCTCACGGAGGGGGCCAGGATCTGTTCTCACAGGGGAGAGGCCCCTGCCTTTCTCCCCCACGTTCAGCCATCCCTGAAGAACATGACATGATAGAACTACCTCTTAAGAAGGTTTAACAAAACTCCAAATTAAAATTCATGTGGGTTGCCCAGTGAGGAAAATTTTGAACCCACAGAACTATACCGGTGCTTCCTTTTACAATCACAGATTAATCACCTTAGTGTTATGGCTACTCATGTAAAGCCTGAGGCATTAATTAAATTAATGCAAGTGACAAGAGTTTCTCTAATAACATTCAGCTATTTGACAACAGATCTGGTAGTTATTTCAAATTGTTGTGGTTATTCCAAATAAAATTTAACTATGCAAACATACTTGGTTTCTAATTTTACCTGGTTTTATGTTAATAGGCTTATTCTTATTTTATTCTTATCCCTTTACAGATTTAATGCCTTGGAAAACATAAATGTGCACATTTCAGTGGCAACTTAGCTTTTCGGAATATATCACAAGTTCTTAGAGCTGTATACATAAAATCAGTAAAAAATACACCAGGATCTTAGGCACTGCTTTGCATGTATGAGGTGCTACCTGTAAAAGAATTCAATCAGAAAACTCATTACAAAATGTGAGAAATGGCCCAGAACCTCCAGTCTAGTGTATGCCGAAACTTATGAAGCGGTGTTATGGGAAAATTGTTTCCAGAAGGCATCAGATAAGATAACAAAGATAAAGACTTCCAAACAAGGAATTGGAAAACAGACACACAGTGATGCCCAAAATATGCCTTTTTAATTCCAGGTACCAATGCTCTAGTTAACAGGTAGATCGGTATTCACTCATGTGAAGCGAGACCAGGGATTAAAAATGTTCCTGTCTCTGAAAACAGGTATTATGTTAATAGTAATGGAGTATTCTCAACTGAGGAGGGGCAACCTTTCAGTGGAAGAAAAATAATTAGAGTTTTTTCACTGACACACTTAGGTGTCTGTGTGCATACATGCACATCTAGAGGCCACGTGAGCTCACGGAGCATCATAAAGGCCCTGAGCTTCTCAGTCTTTTTCATACTGAAAGGTGAAACAGGTAGGGTGGCACTGCTTTCCTGTTGTGAAACACCCTCAAATGTTTCCTTTCACACGAAATGCATTTTGAGTAGGACCACTTATGTCCCTGGGGCTACAGTAAGTACCACTAGGCAGCAACCAGTATCATTTACTGCAAAATTTGTGTACAAAAAATCAGCATTCCAGAAGCCAGAAGGACACATGTATGATGAATATTTCAGTACTTAGCACTCATAAAGAAAGTAAAATTCAGAAATGTTAGATCCCAAACCTAACCACATTAGGACAATCACTGCACAGAAACTTGAATGAACAGTTTCCAACTAATTAAAACCTAATAACCATAGCAATGTTTCCAGCTCTGCATGCTTCACTAAATGTTTCATTTTTTCCACTAACTTTCATTTCATATATTTTAGTAATATTCATGTCTCTTGATGCATTACTGATGCTCAGCTTCAGTTCAGTTTTCCCAAGTCTTTATTCCACACTAATTTCCTCAGGTGCCTGAATCAATCTTTCAGAGATGATGTTCCTCCAAACCCAAGCCTGGTCTAGCTGTTTTGAGGTATTTAACCAGGGCAGCAGGGTCCGCTGGGCAGAGTGGGAGCAGGGTAATGCCAGACTGCTCCTGGTGATGCCTGTAACCTCATTTTCTCCAACCAGGCTCTGAAAACAGCCCTGACCCTGCTGCATCTCTCAGCAGCAGTTTTCTGCTGGGGAAGGGAGGGTGGAAGGAGCTGCTGGCCTCTCCCTCAGCCAGCCCACAGCAGGACAAGCCTGCAGGCACAGCACAGCAGCTGTACAGACCCCATGCACTCTGCCCTTACACAAACCCGATGTAAGAACAACAAAATCTGACCCGTGGCAAAAGGGTCCTCCACAGTCTTCTGCTTTCAGCCACCCACAGGCTGGGCACAGTTGTTCAGGAACATCACAGTATTTGCTTGTTTCCCCAAAGTCTTTCCTTCAAACGTCTCACAACTACATGGAAGTTCATCTTTCATTTAAAACAACAGCAGTCTGGAGCCTCCATGGAGACCCAGACATGTGAATCCTGCATGCATACCAGGAACCCGACAGCGCCAAAGATCTCCAAGTCTCTTACTGCTACTGTTTTCCATCTTCCAACCTCTTAGCATCTGGGTTTAGCAACACTGCACAAAAGCTCAAGGCATAGGGCTCACCATTTCTTCCTTCCAGGCTTGGGGCTGTTATCTGGCTCACTCTGGAGAGTGAGGAAAGAGGGAGCATTTTGGCTGGTCTGCCAAGAAGCAAACACTGCTGCCCAGCAAAGCTCACACTCATTGTGGAGTACTGCTGTCACCAACAGCAGGCTTCGCACCACAAATGTTCAGGCTAAAAGCAAAATCTTTACAGCTTCTGAAAAACAGACAGCCCCTGTAGCTACAGACAGGACAGACTTGTTTTCTCTGAGTGGCTGCAGAAGGATTTAGTGCATTTACTGACCAGGCTATACCTTCTGTCATCTGGAGCCTTCTGCTTGCTCTTTATTTGCAATTTTTTCAAAGAAACCCCTCTGTGAGGCAGGACATCCTGGTGACAGTCTATCCCTCCCTCCACAATAACAACCCCGCAGCAGCTCTCCTGCCATTATCAGAAGCACCCAGGAGCACTGAGATGGGAATGTGAATGCACTGAAGCATGAAGTGGCTTGGGATTATAATGAACTACTGACCCTTAACAAACAATTTGGTAAATATAAACAGTGGCTTGCTGTGGTGACCTACTCAAGCACGTCCAGGCAGCTGGTACAGCAAGCAGGTGACTCTCAAGGTGCACTGCTGCTGCCTGGGGAGGAGCAGAGCACAAAGCTCATGGCACAGCCAAGCCTTTCAGTATCAATGCCAACTTGCCACAACAGTTTCTGGACGGCTTTCTAGGAAGAAAACTGACCAAATGGGTAATAAAAATGAAATTATCACAGAGATTATGCCAGGTATTTTTAATGAGGCATTTTTAAAATGAATTATTTCTTGCTAAACACTAAGAGGCTCCAGTCTGTTGGTAACATGGCTGCAGACTCAGCAGAACAAAAAGCACCACGGCAGGCCTTTGAGAAATGGCAGCAAATGTTGCAGACAACCTTGAAGTCTGCTTTCCTACAGGATGATCAGGAGATACAGAATCTGACTTTTGGGGTTGTTTGTTTTTTTAATGCTGCTTGTTTCATTTCCATTAAAAATACCATCTGGCAGAAATCTTATCTCAGAAATCAACGCCCAGGTCTAAGAGAGGAGCTCTGCTCCATGAAGTATTCTGTGTTATCAGCTTTCTTAACTGGCAACTTCAGCTCACTCAATAGTTGCTCACAGCAACTATTTCAAAGCGTAGGCATGAGGAATAATCCCTTGCAACAGCTACTTGTGCAGAAGGTCAACACATCATTCTACATATCTCAGCAATACTTACCATCCTCAAAATCTTAGAAAGTTTTTAAATATTTTTTAAAATAGGGGGAATTATTCAGCAGCAACTCCCACACAGTGAATGACAGAGATGACACAAATTTTGACAAGACAGCTGCAGTTCTGGAGTGGTTCAGACATATTCATCCCTATGTCCAGGGACAGTCTTTGGGTCATGCCTGGAACGGCACAGGGAGCATTAACTGTGCTCATGCAGAAGTGCTATTTTATTTTCAGATTACATGACAGTGTGAACTAACCCAGTCCCCTTTTCATCACTTTAGACTGCATACTGAAGAAAACAGTAGTAGTATTCTGCTTCTCACTCTTGTATTATGATTTAAGTGTGCAAGTTGCACACTGTGCTTTATTTTAGGCTTCAAGAGCAGCAGAAAAAAGAAAAGCAGCTGCACCCAACTGTAGCAAGTATCAGTATTTTCTAAATATTTTCATCCATATTTTGATTCTGTAATGGTGAATGAGATTGTAAGGTATAAACATATAAATGCTTTGCACACAGGTAGTATACTTCAAGTGTACTACCTGTAATACCTGTGGTATCTTGAAATCCCTATGCTTTCACTTAAGAATTTGTAAACTTGCAAACTTTTCCAAACTTCTAAGAATGATGCCTTTCTTAAAAAAGACTAAGCATTCAATAATAAATAAAACTCATAGCTATGTACCATGGGCTTTTTTTCCTTTAATCATGGGAAAACAACAGCACTAGATTTCAAGATTAGTTGTGATAGATCAAATATTGACTTTTGCACAGAGGCATGGCTTCCCAAGGCCACCTGGAGAGTTGACAAATCAAAGCAGAAAAAGAGCTTTGACCCTAACAGGAGTTTAGTATTAATCCAAAGTAATTCACAGTTTACTACACAACTTATATCCTAAATTAGACTATTGGAGTGAACTACAGGAGACTTAAGACATATACCTATGGTCTGGGGGACACAAATATTGGGTCCATTTCACTTCCTATTACTAAGAAATTTTGCTTTGCAAGGAAACCTCTAGGTCCTTGCATTAGACCAAGTAGTCAAGCTGAAATAGTTGAACCTCTGGGAAACGTGCAAAATTGAGTTGAGATGGGTACGGACGTTACCATAAAAGAGGTAAAGTCTTCAGTTCTTTACAGCAATTCTACATGGAGCACAGAGATTTCTGAGAGAGCAGAGAAGAACCAGGGCCTGTGCACTCCACTGATTAGTTAGAGATGATAACTTTCCGGACTGCTACCTAAACTCCCAGAAAACTGTGTGTAGCTAGCAAAAAATGGAAGCAGAAACAAAAATCCAGTATTTATTTCAGTACTCTGTAGTGACCAGGTTAAAACTCATTTTCTGTTAGAAATTTTCACCTTTTTCACCAGGATTTTTACAGTTGGGAATTTTTTTCCCTCCTTTTTAAGAGACTACTGTAGTATCACCAGCATCTTCACTCTCAGAGTTTAGCCAACAGTGTAAACTTTTTACTGAAAAAATTATATAAGCCTGATTGTTGTAACAAGTTCACACGAACTGGGGTTTTTTATGAGGATTGAATATAGATTTTAACTTGCATTTCCTACACCTGTGAACCTTGTATTTTAAAGAAGAAAATACCAGATCCACAGCTTTTAGGAAATTTCAGACACTTGGAGAAAAGATGACTCCAATACTTTCAATCGGTATAACAAGCATCATACTGCCATCTAGTGAGCAATGTAAAAGCAACTGATACATCAAGGTGCATGAATATTTCTCATTACAAGTCATTTTTCTCTTTCATAAGTACAAATAGAAGAGAAAAGCAAATTTGGGTATAAAACACTGCTAGAAAATAGATAATATAAAAAGCTTTGCAAGATAAAAGTGAAGAGGCACAGGCAGGCCAGCATAAGCAGAGGAGCTGGAAGGTTTTTAAGACCATGTTATCCCACTATCCTGGGAATGCAGCCTTCTCTCCTACACAGATCATGGGATCACCCACGCTTCAGACAGTAGGATCTATTTTTTGACAACAGCTAAACATTCCATTTCCCTTCACTGCCCAAATGCAAGGCACGTAGCACACCCATAAGCCTGAGCAAGGCTTTAGTGGCTACCCACAGAAGAGGCATCCCCCAGGCGTCACCAATAAACACTGGCAACATCTGTCTCTGTTCTGGTTTGAGAGAACATGGAATTAGGTTGCCACAGGGCTCTATCCATCCATGAGGCTGTGCTTCAGACACCTGCAAGGGCAGGACACAGCTTTGCTTTTTGTCTGAGCAGAGAGGTGACAAATTTTCCACCTTTTCCCAAAGGCTGACTGAGCCCAAGGCTTGGAGCAGAGTGCTCTAGGCTCAGTTCAGATCTGAGAAGGCAGATCCAAGGGTGGGACCCCGAGAGCAGGAGCCTGTGAACCCCTGTGAATGTCCCTGATGGAGATCACTACTCGTGAGACAGTGGGGTTACTGCTCTGTGGGTGAAGGTCTCTCTTGGTCAGCACCACCAGACAAAGCTAGCTAGGTGATTTTGGCTAGCAAGCTCCGGGCTGTGATGGTCTCAGGGCACAGCAACAGTATGCTGCCAAGGGCAGCTCCAGACATCCAGCATTGGTTTTCCAGTGCTGTCCTTCACAGTTCACTGACTTGTAGAGAACAGCATATGTCTAACAGGTGCTGTTCAGCACTGACTTTCTCTGTCCTCACTTGTCAGTACAACTGTCCAAAAATTGTGCTAGTGCACAGAGATGTTTCGGGCACTTTCTTTGAATACATGCTTGTTAAAGGAAAAAAAAAAATGGGAGAGCATAAACACACTCGTAACCCACCCCCAGGTGACAGCCAAAGGAAAACTGATGAGGCCCTGCCAGGACTACATGATTTACCAACTCAAGAAGGTGGTTTCGCAATGTTTGTTTCTATTCACAAACTTGTAGATTCTGTCAGCACCTAGAGAGGCAGAAGAAAGCTTGGAACAGGAGCTTTAGAAACCATACTCCCCCCTCACCCAGTGACTAGCAGTACCAACCACCCTTTTTTGCCATGCTCAGTCAAACACATCAGTAACATGCTCTGTCCTTTTCCTATCACACAGGCCCTGCAGGGTTTCTGACACCAATGACATAAGAAGTCAGATGGAGGAGAAAGGGAAAGAAATGAAGCAGAACTTTTCTATGGCAGGTGTGTTTGCAGAGGAAAAACATAAATTCCTCTCCAAACACTAATGCATTCCCCAAAGGTAGGCTGCAGGAACAAACATATCTATGACGCTTCTACAGTACAAAGCAGCAGATTTTACAAGGCCTATGTTTCTATTTACTCAGCCATACTGCTTCCACAAGCTGACAACACAAGCAGCAGTCAGAAGTCAGGATGCAGCTCCTATTAAAGCAAATGACACCACGCAGCACTTCTCAGTCAGATACACTTTTTCTTCAAGGCCCCTTTGCAGTCAGCACACACACAGCTGACCCTACCAGTCTGGTCTTAGCAAGAGTCAAAGAGAAGTCTTCTCTAATTGGTAATTTTAATTATGGTCATTCTATTCCAATCCCTCTCACAAAACAGATGTTTTCTACCCTCCTTTCTCCAGCAAAGTTTCCTACGCTATAGATTTTTTGTCATGCATGATGAGCAATATATTTGTTAAAATGTCCCTGTAAACCATGAGGAAGATAAAACCAACTGCTTGTTTCACCAGCACAATATTGAACATCTGCTCCATCTGTTCCAGGAAATGGTGACAGGTATCTTGCTACAATATATTGCACTAATTTTTCCAAGATATTTTTATGTTCGGTCATTTAAATTGCAGTGAGGTATTTTATTACCACACAGAACCTCCATAACCACTTCTAAACTGCTTACTAGCCTAAACCACTCCCTGCTCACATAACTTTGGTGCCACCGTGGCGATGACATCCTGCCACCATCAAGCCCTTTGCCAAAACTGACCCATCCTTGTGGGCCTGGAAATGGCATGACATGAGGAATGCTGCCTGCAGCACAGTGGGGGAAAAGAAGGATTTAAGAGATTGCCCTTTACATACGGTAAGCCCTACCAGCTTCGGAAGAGCAGTATGACGAGATGAACGTAGAAGGGTTTCTCTTATCACATTTTAACAGCATCGCTTAATATCACAAATTTAAACACAAAAATCAGCATTCGGTTTGTCGGAACCCACGACATGTCTCTGTCTAATTTAGGGGACCTGACACCCCGAAATGGGGGTGCCCCAGAGGGCACTGCCTTTGATCTTTGTCCTTGGAGAACTTTACCAACTCTAAGAGATGGATTGCAAGCCACAAGAGTGTAATATAAGCAGTAATAGTCACTTTGCACCAGGTGAAATGTAGTATATAGAAGATCTGATAACATGTACATGGGGGTACGACATGTACAGGGGGGTTAAGATGGAGTCTAAAGGGTGTGGTCACCTTCTCCTTCTTCTTCTTCACTGTCCTCCATATTCTCAGTGACGAGGACATAAATTGATTGGTAGAATAGAGATAAGACAGGAAATTGCATGTCTAGAACAGGTTAGAATTAATTGGTATAAATTTGTAAATAATGACACGTTTTGTCCACTGATTGGATTTGTAACGGGGTATAAAAATCTCGGTACACCCAAAAGGCGGGGAGACCTACGCTACTTTCTCCTGCTAGATGGACCTGCTGTGCAGGACATCGCAGCTATGGATAACATTAGAATAAACAACCTTTACATGCCAGCTTTGTGACCTCTGACTGAGTTATGGGCAAAAGCGCTGAAACCTTCCTCGCTCGTGTGCCAAGGCCGACTGAGGCCGGGCACCGACACGGTTCAAGTATTTCATCACTGGGGAAAAAAAAGAAGCCTGCCCATCTCCATTTAGACACTGAAGAGTGATACATATATATGGATTTCATCTTGGATTCCATTTATGAATTTTTTTTTTAATCACTTGCAGAAGTCTTAAGAGTATAGCATCAGCCAGAAAGTCTTTCTTATTGCTCTTGTTGCTCTTTTGAACTGCTCCATGCCTATATATACTTAATCACATATGAACCTCAAATTAGTGCTATTAAACTACCATTATATTCTGCAGATAAAACTTGGTTTTGTCCTTCAGCATTTTCTCCACTCACAAGAGGCCTGCTTTTGCTCTATTTTTACTGCCTTGATTTTACTGGTTTTCTCTCTCATTTAGAGGTACGTGGGAATATCTTTCAACTGAGGGATGTTAACATTATGCAAAGTACATACCTTGCAACTGCTCTTTTTTTTTTTCAAACTCATTGTATGTCTACCTTTCAAATCACTGCCATTTCCTACAGCTCAAAACACCAGCACAAAGAGGAGAGCAGGGCCAACCAAAATAACTTTCTCTGTGAACTCACAGAGGCCATCACTGTCACTTTTCTTATGAGCAGTGAGATTGAGGAAAGCTTGATAGTAAATTCGGTGCTACTAGGGTTTGATCATGTAAGACAGTAATCTCTCAACACATTTTAGCAAGCTTAAATGTAAAACTTGTCTGATTCCAAGATCAGTGGGAGTACAACGATTGTTTAAGTGGTTTTTTCCACCACAGCCACAGTGCTTAACATGAGCAAACAGGTTTTCTTCATCCTCCTTTTAATGACATGACCTTGATAGGAGAGGGGTGTCAAACTCTAACACCAGCAAAGAAAGGAACAGGTTTTATCCTGCTTTCAACACTTTGGGAGGTATAACCAGAGAATGGCAACCACCAACTCCCTGTGAAAAAAACCAAGACAAGGGGATCTCATGTGCCATCAAGTCCATTTCCCCTGTAGGCAGACATTTAATACAATTTTTTTGTAACTCCACACATGCTGATCAAGCCCAGTAAATATGCAGGTGTTTTGCTCCCATACTCACCAGAGGGCTGCTCCAGAGCCTTACCCTTCTGATCCTCAGTAATCTTCAATCCCTTCCTTCAGGTGGGCAAACACGTCCAAGTAAGATTATTACTGTGGCAGTAAGGATAAGAACAGCATGACCCTAACTCGTGGAACCTAGACTGGAACTTAAATGCCAATATCACAAGAGATGGGAAAGAAAAGGAGACCCTTCTGGAGAGAAGTCAGAGCTTTGGGAGAAAGGAACACTAAAATCATAGGCTAAGAAGTATGAGCATGCTTGCAAGACCTTGTTTCTCCACTCCTGTGAATTTAATTTTGTGAAGTATCTTTTTAAAGACTGAAATCTGTTGCAGGAAACCACAAAAATAGTAGGATTTTTTCAAGACACAACATATAATCACAGGTGCCTTGCTAATCCCTTTCTTCTTTTACAGAGCCTTTATTCTTTGAAAATGGCCCTCAGCTCAGCGTTTTCTTTTGCCTCTGCTCTTTACATGCCTGTTCTGTATCATTTGGGGGAAAAAAAAAAAAAAAGGAGAGAAATTGTACTGTCCATTCTGACACAGGTACCATACCATCCTGAAGGTACATTTATCACAAATCATCTGCAGAGACAGGGTGCAATGCAGACATTCCTGACATTGTCAGCCTGGAGTAAAACTTTTACTGAACCACCAGTTTTCCCAGAGGATGGCATCCACAGTGCTCAAAACACAAAAAGTCAATGCTTTTGATAAGGGACAGCTCCAGCTCTCTCACACCTTAATTTTTAAGGACCCTGGGTACAATTTAATTGATACACTTCACAGATGACCTAACCTGTCCCAGTCCAATAGGTATGCCTAGTTCAACCAGAAATTGTGCTGCAAAGCCTTACCAACTGCTTGTCACAGCCTAGTTACTGTCTTCAAAATCTTGTTATTAAATGCACTGTGGAATTACGTTCTATCTATGCTTATCTGTGACAAATATCTAATTGTTTTGTGATATGAACCAAAATCTACTCAGCACTGAGAAGAATGATCTCTCACAAGGCAAACTTGAACCAAGGTATCTGGGTCACAGAGATGACCACAGCGTTGGAGCATCTCTTCTGTAAGCTTTGAGGTTGTTCAGCCTGGAGAAGAGAAGGCTCCAGGGAGACCTTAGAGCAGCCTTCCAGTACCTAAAGGGGGCTTATAAGAAGGATGGGGACAGACTTTTTAATAGGGCCTGTTGTGATAAGACAAGGAGTAATGGTTTTAAACAACAAAACAGTATATAAAGACTAAATGTAAAGAAGAAATTTTTTTACAATAAGGGCAACAAAACACTTGCACAGGTTGACCAGAGAGCTGGTGGATGCTCCAACCCTGGAAACATTCAAGGTCAGGCTGGACAAGGCTCTAAGCAACCTGATCTAGTTGAAAATGACCCTGCCACTGCAGGGGTATTAGAATAGATTGTCTTTAAAGGTCCCTTCCAACCAAACCATTTTGTGAGTCAATTAATTAAAGCACTTAATATTTCATTTCTGTCAAACCACACTCTTACACAGCCACCACGTGCACCACATGGAGCCTATTCAGCCCACCTGGCAACAATTCAAGATTTTGGGCCTGAGGCAGTGCCCTTTTTCTCATTTCCTGTATTCATGAGGCCAGAACACAAGCTGCACGTGGCACAGCTGGGTATGACCGCGAGTGATGCCGTGCCCACAGAACCCACGCTGCCACAGATAAGAGATGATAGCAGATGGGAAGCCTCTCACGCAGATAGTTTCCTTCTGCAATCACACGCTCCGGTTACGTGCGCACTCTCTCTCCACACACGCGTGTATTTTTCCCCTCTTTCTCTACACACGTACACAATTCCCGTTTCCTCCCAGGCGGGAGCACGAGGCCGAGCCCCGCCGGCACTGCCGGGGCTCAGCGCCCGGTCCCACGGACGGAAAACAGAGCCCGGGGCGGCTGTGCCGGGCTGGGGTTCCTATGCCGGACCCGGGGTGGCTGTGCCGGGCTGCGGTTCCTATGCCGGACCCGGGGTGGCTGTGCCGGGCCCGGAGGAAGCACACAGCCCCTCACACTCCTCCCGCCTCCCTGAGCCCCGGCCAGGCCAGGCCACGCGGCGGGAGCGTGTGCGGGCCAAGCTCCTCCCCCCCGCCGCCGCCCCTCGCCGCGCCGCGGGGACGTGCAGTCGCTCGGCGGGACATGGAGGCGGGCGGCGGGGCCGGGGCCCGGCGCCCCGCGCTGCTGCTGCTCCTGGTGGCGGCGGCACTGGGAGGCGAAGCGGAGGCGGAGGAGCCGCGCCCGGCGCGGCAGCGCGGGGACGAGCAGTGCCATTNCGGGGCTCCCGATCCCCCCGCTTCCCTTCCCCACGCCGGCTCTGCGTGCGGGGCTCCCGATCCCCCCGCTTCCCTTCCCCACGCCGGCTCTGCGTGCGGCCTCCGGGCGGCCTCGGCAGGCGGGGGAGCGGGCGGACCGGCCCCTTCCAGACCTGCATTTCCATCGTGGTCACGGCCCGTGGCCGCCGTCTCACGGGCGTGCAGCAAGGTCTGTGGTTGCAGAAATGGCGAACGAGTGCGGGGAAGCGCTTTAAGGCATACACGGGAATGTTTTGTGCTCACGCTGCGATCAGAAACAGTGAACGGGCACCTCTCGTAACCCGCTGTCACCGCGCTGGGTTTGGCACTGGCTTTTGTGCCTGTGCTCTGTTGTGGTTTAAAGGCTCTACATGACAGACCTGGGGGCAAACACCGTAAATCGCGCCGCAGTGAGATGTTCAGGGATACCTGCTCAAAGTCCCGTTCTGCAGGACAGAGAGTAAGAGAGATCACAGAGAAGGGATCTTCCCTGGGAGAATGCACAGCTTTAACATCCTTTTCTTTTACTGGGCCAGGGCGTACGTTCTGTTTTAAACGTTTGCAAGCAGATGTTAAAAAAAAAAAGAGGCAGCGAAGATATTTGTAACCAATATTGTTTGGTTTTTTCTCCCTTTGCAACGTCAGTTATTACAGATGGGTGTTTATAACTGCAAAAACAATTACCTTAATTTAGAAGGGGGTCCAAACATGCAGTATTTTGTTTAGTATCTTTTCCTTCTCCTTCCTAATCTGAAGGTCCTTGTTATACGTCCTCACTAACTATATTATGCAGTTGTGGGTTGTCCTAAGAAAAGGAGAGCCAAACAATTCAGGCACCATCCAGATAATATTTAAGATTCCACATATTTTTCTCAGAAGCTTTTCCCTAATTTCCTGGAGATGGATGTCAATGTCCTTGACATGGCAAGTGTATTCAGATCACCTTGTAACTCCAGCATATCCTATCTTTTGTCTCAGAATTCACATTGCTATGAAAATAGTACGTGGCAGATTAATTTTTAATATTTTAAATTCAAGGTTAATCCGTTCTGATAGGAATAGTAAATATATTTCATGCTTTTCAACTGGATATTTTTTTAGAGCACAGCTGTCTTCAATTTGCTTAGGAGTTGTAATTTAATAAACATATGTTGCATTTTTAGGCATTCATCTCTAAACATGTTGTGGCATGCATTTTTTGTGGACCAGAATTCCAGACAGGTTCCCATGGCTAAAAAGGAGCAATGTGAATTTGAACTATCTTATGCTTCTGGTTCACAACAGCTATTCCTAACAACAGTGAGGGTACCTGAAGTATTGAACAGCTTCCCTTCAGTCTAACAAGTGCCTTGAGCTGGCAGTGCACACGTGGTTTGTTCAGCAGGCCCAGATAAGGTTTGTGTGGCCTTGATTATCAGTTATCAGCAGGGCTCACGTACAAGCACAAGTTGGTCAAATTACTTACTTTCCGTGTGTACTAAAAGCTTCATTTCTTCATCATTCTGTCCCCCCTGTTTAGAGCTGTAAAGCAGTTTCATTGTGGAACTGTGCTGCGGGTTGGTTTTCAAGCAAAAGGAAGAACAGCTGTCCTTGGACAGCTTGGTTTGAACACGGGTGTCATATTCTGACTTTTAATGGAACATTCTTTGCATTTCAGTCTCCAAGCCAGCACCTTACTGGGAGGGAACAGCAGTCATAAATGGAGAGTTTAAAGAGCTGAAATTAACAGATTATGAAGGAAAATACCTTGTCTTCTTCTTCTATCCTCTTGACTTGTAAGTAAGAGCACTGTAGACATACCGAGTGCAGCTACACTGGATTCATAATTCATTAATTCTTGTCTTTTTTTGAGGTCTTGTATTTTTGTTTGGTAAGAATTTGGGAGAGAAGAAAGGAGTGACAGAAGAAAATATACTATTTGCATTTGTTTTCTCATCACGCATTGGTAAAATTGCAACACAGTCTTTGTCCTAATAACTGTGCCCACTAATTTGTGTCTCAACACAAAAAAAACAACTTTGTAGTTACCCAGTTAGGCAGCCTCTGTGTTCTGTTTCATGCTGTAAATCAGTGCTGCAAATAGAAGACAGCGTCCCAGCTATATTTTCTAGAGTGTGTCTAGTGTATCCAAGAGGTGGCATTTTCCCTTTAAGCTCCTTCTGTAACATCCTAAGAGCATTTAACATTAACGTCCTTTATTTAGAATGCAGTAACTTCACTGATTGAGTGAAAACATCTCTGCTTTCTAAGGGACAGTCCCATTCTTTTCCACAAAATGAAGATGCATAACTGCTTTAATATTTTAACATCATTAGCTTTATCACTTCAGTTCTTCTGTAGTACAAAAAGTTGAAGACAAATTAGTTAAACCTTGCAGACATGCACAGTAACAACAAATTATACTATGATTCTCTGAAAAATTCGGCTTATCGTGCTTAAATTCAGCCAGTTAATATTCATAAAATCTAAAAGAAAGTCACTGTAAGAACTCTGAATCCAGATTGTAAGATAACTATAGATTTATAGTCTTCAGAAATAATCCATTTGTAACTAAGCTAGAGTCTGAGGGTGGAGGATTTGTCAGGCAGCATTTTGGTTAAATACTTAAAGAAGCAATAAAAATAAGCAAAAGCTGAAATAGTTTATGATAAATCCACAATTTTAAGTTAAGCAGAGAATTTACTGGCTTTCTCATGTAATTTTGAGTTTTATCTTGTCTTAAATATTCTAGTACGTTTGTCTGTCCAACTGAGATAATCGCCTTCAGTGACCGAATTGAAGAATTCAGAGCAATAAATACTGAAGTAGTAGCATGTTCTGTGGACTCCAAATTCACTCACTTAGCATGGTATGTATCTTCCTCTTGTCTGCCGCTAAATGTTATTCCTGGCTCAATCTTAGCTGAAGAACAGTACTCCCCAGATTTTTAGCCTGTGAAGATACATGATAACGTGTGAAAGTGTGGTGCTATTGACACAAATGTTTAAAATAAATTTTAGCCCTGGTGTGTGAAAGTACCTTTGTTTTTGAAGCTTGTTTAATGCATACTGCTTGCCATATGTCATGTCTTGGTCCAAAAAATATTACAAATACAAAACGAAAATATTAATGGAACCATCAGTAAATGCTTCACATTGTCCCAGTTCACGTGCATGTTGTCATAATGCAAATGCAACTGATGAGAAAAAGGTCATCATTAATAGATGTGGTCAAAACCTGCAAAAGATCTACTGAAGATTTTGTCCAAGCCACGAGTACTGTTCATCTCCTTTGTGTGCAGAACAGAAAAAATGTCACTTGCACTAAATCCTTCTGTCCAGATCTGACTGGTTTGTAATTTCTGACTTGTGGAGGGAATATAAATCTGTATGAGAAATAAATCTATATTTCCTTTCCTTCAAAGGATTAATACTCCTCGTAAACAAGGAGGACTTGGACCAATGAAGATTCCGCTTCTTTCTGATCTGACACACCAGATTTCAAAGGATTACGGAGTGTATCTGGAAGATCAAGGACATACACTTAGGTATTTCACTGGGCTGCAGTTCGGTTGGGTTTTTGCTGGGGTAATTCTTAATGCTTTATATTTAAAGAAGCATTTGAAATTTTTCTTTGAGAGCAGATTTTACTTGGGGATTCATAGCAAGCAACAAATACTGAAGAACACAAAAAAATATAGTCATAATGAGTCAGAAGAGAGGTCAAATCAGGGCAAATATGCAGGATTCACCAGAACTGCAGTTGCTCAGGGACCTCCCAAGTCCAAGTGGAGTCAAGACTAAGGTTACCTAAAGAGATAACATTTGCCTAAAACTGAGTAGTTTCCTTTGGGATCCCTGTAATGCCACAGCATCTACACATCCCTTGGCAGGACCTGTCAAAGCTTAGTTTTACGTTCTGCAAAGCATCCCTTTTTGGTTTTTGCTTTAGCTCAGCTCATGTCATGTGATACCCATGTAAAGAATAGTAGGTGACTGGTGGTGGGTATTGTATGGTGTTGGCAAAGATCAAATTCCTCCCATCCAGCAGACATAAAATAGTGCATAAAAACAATGCTGTCATTAATTCTGTTTCCTAACACACACACACTTTTCTTTTTTCCCCACAGAGGCCTTTTCATTATTGACAATAAGAGAATCCTTCGACAGATCACAATGAATGACCTTCCTGTTGGGAGATCAGTGGATGAAACACTTCGTTTAGTACAAGCATTCCAGTACACAGACAAACATGGAGAAGGTGTTCTTTTAGATTTTGCCGTATTGAAGATTGTTTTACTTAGCCTGGAAGCTGTATTTGTAGTTTTTTGGAGGAAAGATGCTCAGCAGCATTGAGGACTGGCCTCATGCAGTGACTGAAGTGGTTTGATTGCCCTGCTTAATTCCGTGGTCCCAGCTCCTTAGGCTGTTTCTAGAACAGTAATTTACATTTTGCTTCACATCCACGAGAATGAGAGCATAAAGCATTCCTTAAGTTTGAATTTCGGCATTGTGTACCATGTGTCACGAGCATAAATTTGTACAAAATATGAGGCTGTGAAGAATGAGGCCAAATATTTCAGTACAGTTTTACATACTAAAGTAATGGAGATGCAGGCCATCTGTGTCCTGTGCCATTCATCGAGGACCTGTGACAAGTAATTGAGTGTGTTTCATGTCAAGATACATGGTGATACTGTTGAAATTATAGCAGCATCACTTGTGTCTTCTTTGTAAGTGCTGTGTGATCATCTTTCCCCAACAAAGAAGTTTTACTGTCTTCAGATCATGACTTTGTATCAAAAATTTTTATTCCTCCAGTTCAAGCATAGGGTGAACTTTTCACATTTCTTTAGATAATTTATTTGAAGATTTGTTCAAATATGAATACATGTTCAGCAGCTTAACTGCCAGTTCAACTCAATGTCACCAGGCATTTGAAAGTACCGTTATATGAAGGTACAACTCATTATTCTGCTGTGCTGTACAGACTTGAAAAGATAGATGCTGATAGTTAGGCTATGCACATCTGACTAAGGAGATTTACCCACAGTTAGTTACAAAGCCATCTTACAGAATGTTGATTTGCAGTGTTTCCAAAATGCCACGTTTTTTCCTAGCTTTTACATGGATGTTGAGGAGAGCCTCTGTAGACACCTTATTGGTTTCTTTGCGCAGAATAACAGTTCTCCACAATTCCTACTAGCATTTGAGGCATTTTGTCTGTCAGCATATCTTAAAGCAGTGTCATGTGGCATAACTGCTTAGAATGAAACCTCAGAGGGTGAGCTCTGTACAGGTGAGAGCTTTACTCCAGACTATGCAGCTGTACGGGTGGTCCCAGGGCTCCCAGCCACACTGTGTGGTAAGCACATGCTGTGATCCCTTTGCTCCTAAGCAAGGCTCAAGATAAAATCAGTCTCTTGTGGAATCTTTGAACTGATTTCTTTACTAAAAAATTTCCCTAGTTCTGGTTTTAAAGAAAGAAAGGCAGGTGTCTGGGTAGTCACCTGAATTTTAGTACAAAACTCCTATTTTAACTAGAAGAGGTGTTCATTGTCAGACATTGCTTTGCCAATACTTCTGGTGAAGGGCACAAGAATTAAACTAAGGCATAGGCATCCACCCAGAGATCTGCAGTTTTCAGGTAACAGAAGTGGTAGGTGGTGTCAAGTATAAACTCTTAGGTCACCATCCCATGTGTAAAGAAAACTGTACATTTAATAGTTTCAGATATTGACATGTGACTCTTCATGGTGTTTTACTTCATGGTCAGAAAGAGAACTTAAAGCACACAAAAGTCAGTGTGTGTAAATACACTTCAGCTTTGTCCCTTTTTTTTTTCAGTTTGCCCTGCTGGTTGGAAACCTGGCAGTGAAACAGTAAGTCACTGTTTATATTAACATGCATGTACTACCAACAAGCAGTCATCATTTTTACTAAAACCAAATCCAAAATCTTAGCAACTTCCAATGAGAAGGTATGATTAATCTCACGTTATTAAAGTTACATCTTTTGGATTACTGTTGATTTCATTAGTGCCTTGTTTCCCTCACACTAGACATGTTCCAGTTGTTTCAAACTCCTGGTGTGTGAACAAAATTCACTTGAACAGCAGTGAGTTTGTGATCAAGAACTTTTTTCCTGTTAACATCTGATGAGGGAAAGTTGGAAACTCTTGTGGTAGTTGTATCTTCTTGGTTATTTGTCCATATAAATTCTTGGTGCAGTTGGTTCTTACTGCAGATCCTGGGCACTACCCAAAACCAGAAAGATCGAGTTCTCAGGCTGCTGTAGTATGTGCCAGAGCCAGTGCCACTATCAGCACTCCAGCAGGGAGCACTGTTCTGCTGTGCAATTGCCCTCCCTTCTTTGTTACTCCTGGGCTCCATGTGACTGCAGGCAGAGGAGCCAGAGTTCAGATAAACACCCATTGAACTTGTTTGTGTTCCCTGGCCCAGGGTGAGCCTCAGCAGAATAATGAAACTTTCACCAGAGGTCTGAGTTGCCTCGTTCAGATGAGATCACTGTCATTTATTTGAGCATGTGGCTTCCTTCTGAACCATCTGGTGATGACAGAGCACTGTTGTTAAAGAGCTGGCTCAACAAAAACCAGGTCCCAGCAGCCTCTAAGCAGAGTTAGTGAGCATTGTACTTGATAGTAAAAAACAATGGAATGTTAAACCATGTTTCTTTGCTGGATGAGAAAACTTCCCAGGATGACTGGAGGCTAGGAATCAATTTTTTCAAGCTAGCAGAGGAGTGTTATAGTGGGGAAAGATGGATATTAAGACTGTAAAATGAAAGAGGGCTGGCTGGCCCAACATTTTGGATTCATATTTTGGCACTGAAAACTTCTGCCCTCCATAACTAGGATAACTCCATAACCTAGATAACATGACATTAACATATTTTCTAAAAAACAGTCTTACACTGCTGATATTAACAGCTCCAATACTGCCAATGTAATAATCTAAAGCAATACATAAGCATTCTCCACCTCCTCTGTGCAAAAGATGCAGATAAAGCAGAGTAATTGAAAAAGCCTTTCTCAAAGATGTAGTCATGCCTTCTAAATGTGTTTGATTTAATTAGATCAAACCAGAGGAAGCCATGAGAGTGTGGTGGCCAAGGGAAGAACTGTAAGTAAATTCTAAGCCTCTAGATTAAAGATATGAATTTATCAAAATATCTTGCTTTTGGGGCAAGCTGTCAAAATTCTTCCTTTGGTAGGCTGCACTCTCTCATGCCTCAATCAGTGGAATCTCTCTGCTACTGCTGTTAGGTACCTTTAGAGATGAACAGTAATCTAGTACCAAATCAACTGATAAATTACTGTTCAGCGTTGCTAGTGAGTTGGCCAGTAGCATCTTAACTATGAAATACTGTGCTGTTCTGGCTTTACAGTTTGTTGTGTTTTCGTAGCTTTGGTTTTTGACTAACATTTCCATTTTCTTTCTTGCACAGATAATTCCAGATCCGGCTGGAAAACTGAAGTATTTTGATAAACTAAACTGAGGCTTGCTTCTGTTGAACTAAATAGGTCACATTCAACTTGATTTTTGCCAATAAAATTTCATTAATTTTGGTACTTTTGTGAGTTTGATTAATATGTAACAGCAGTAGAACATTAAAGGGCTCGTTGTTTAAACAGAAGTCTAACCTGTGTGAAACACAGGTACCTCAGTAGTTATTAGAGCATATTCTTACAAAATACGTGTTTCCTCTTTAGGGTTTGTTGTGATGCTCAGTCTTCCCCAAATTCACTTCTCTTAACATCTTGGGCTTAGATTCATGACTTTTGCTATTAATAGATTTCTACTTTCTGCAAAAATCTTGTGTGTTTGGTCACATTCTAGAAACTACAGCTAGAAAAGAGCCACTTGGTTATGGTACATTTGTCTGTAGTCCAGAGGCAATAGCAGCTAACCTCAAAGCCAGGAATAAGTTACAGCTGCTGAATTAAATTTCCAGTCTGTGTAAAGCTTGAAAACATTTTTCAACTACTAAGAACATACCCTACACTATATAAATCAGTACATCTGCACTGAAGAAAACACAGCCCTACTGGTTCATGTTGATTCAAGGGCTGAACCAGTAAATTTTTTTATGCTTGAATTTGTAGTGTATTTGCTGGTAAGATCGATTCTCTTTCACACTTTCTGAGTTAGGTCCCTGTCCCTACACTGTTAACAGATGGATGTGGTGGATAGTGTCCTGTGCCAATCCACTCATTAACTGTGGCTCCTAGTTTTAAGGGAGTAGTTGTAGTCTTTCCCAAGATAACTACTGGCATGTGATCATCAGAAACTTCTGTGGGTGATGGATGTGGATTTCTTCTTTCAAGGGAAAACAATGTCCCCATGTAAGACATACTTGTGTGCACTGGAGAACCCTTTCCTAAAGATGTCGTCTTGCTTCTTCCTCTTTTTGACATGGTATTGCAGGGTCTGTGCAACTGGAAAAACAGCAACTGAAACATATGTCAGCTTTTCACCAGTGTCTTGAAAAGGTGACCAGCACCTTCCTGCTCCAATCTGCACCGCTACATTATTACTCTTAGTTGGATCCCATATGCCTGAGAACTCACTTCCCCTTCCCTCACCAGACCGTACAATTCCCTGCCCTATACGCAGACACTGCACTACAGTTCTGCAGAACCAGGCCAGGAGTTGCATTTGCACTGTGAAGTTACATGATTTTTGGGTGAGTATTGAGCAGCTCTCTATGTTAGTCACTGCAGACACAGAGCACAAGAGGCTGCTTCACTTCACTTCAGCTCTGGTAAAAGTAACACCTACGCCCATGCCACAGGCAGAGGGAACCACAGCCAGAGCAAGCAGAGCTCCACTGAGCCTCCACCTCCCTGTCCCTGTGAGGTCTGGGGAAAGAAGGAGTCCCTCATCCCATCTAGATGCTAAGAGGCAGAACGGGATCAACGCCAAACCCCAAAGACTGCTAATGTGCTGCTCCAGCCTGTGATCACAAAGACCAGAGGGCAGCATGTAGAGAGGTGCTTTCTCCCGTGACTAGGATGTTAATCACCTTGAATTTTACTCTGGATTCTGTTTACATCAACCCTGAAGGACCAAGAACAACACACAGAATGTTCAAATATCTCCAAGCCACTGCAGCATGACAAATGCGGGCCCAGCTATTACATGGATATTCATCAGCAGCGCAAGGCACAAAACAAATACAACACTTGTGCCCTCTTTAGAAATGGTGCCTGTGCCCTGCTCCCCAGAGGCCTTGCCCAACCCTCCAGCCAGGTGGCTCTCAGTCACACCTAATGCTCTCCCAGCTGCAGGAACCTCAGTGGCACTGAGCCAGCCAGTGACACCTGATAAAGACAGAGATGAGTTACCAGCCACATGTTGAACACACTCCACCCAGCCCAGGGCTCCTTGCAGAGCCCAGTGAGCAGTGAGTTACAGCAATAAAGCCACGGGGTGTATCACTGCAGCACAGTCAGCACCAAGAGCAGCAAACTACAGCAGCTGTCAAAAGATGTAGAGACTGAGCCAAGAACAGAAAACAGCACTGAGAACACCTAGTGACTGGAGAAAACTGGGGACACCTGCATGCTTTGTCTGTTGCAAATTTAGGTCACAGCAGCATAGGTGTGTCAACTTTCAAGGTTTTTAATAAATACATGTTTACATTTTAGTCCTTAAGCAAAGACTTGAGTTGTCATGTGATTGTACATATTTGAGGTGAAAAAATGACAAAGCAGTCTGTTCTTCCAGTACTCTTTACCTGAGGTTTGAAATAGTGGAAAAATTAAATTTCATGTATCTCTGCTTTCCCAAACCCTGGGATATATTCAGGGGCCTCTCTTGGAAGTGCATAAAATATAGATACTATTGTGAGCCTGTCCTCTCAACAGAAAAAGCAAAAATGCTCCTGCAAGGCAAGTAATGACTAATAACAAGACAGAGTCTTCAACTTCCTCTGCTATTTTGGGCAAGCCTCCCACACCCCTCTACTGCACCCTCAGCTGTTAAACTATATGTGGTGGTGAGGTCTGCAGCTGAAAGCCACCTCTCCAAGCAGGATGGATCTAGCTGAGACCTGGATGTCACTTCCAGAAGTGTTGAAGAAGCATCCATTCAGATAATAATGGCACAGATTTTTGATGTTTTTAGCTGATGTAGCCCTCTGCAGCCTTCCTGGGTTACACCCAGGAAGGTTCCTTGCCCACAGAAACCTCTTCCTCTGCATACTTAAGTATATCCAAAAAATAAACAGCACATTGCTGGGAGCCTGTACTGGTATTACGTTTACAGTTAAGACTCAATGATCTGACAGGTATTTTCCAACCTATTACACATATGTAGGGAAATGGGCAGTGACGGCAGGCTAGCACAGCTCTTTTGAGAGTGCTATGGAGGTCATACATAGTTCTGGAGACCAAGCTGCTCTGCAGATCTCTCTCAGTAATCTGATCTCAGCTGAGCTGAAATGAGCTGATGCCAGTCAGAGCAAGCTCTGTGGTGTGATTAATCTCTAATGCAGATGTCACCTGTCTTCTCAACAGAAAAAGCAAAGAGCTGAGCAGTTACCACATATGGTAGTGATGCCGTGAGTAAGGACCAGAACCTGTACCAATCTTCTTTCTGAGTACCCCAAGCACCAATCCCCAGAGTCCCATTCCCCTTCCCCAGAAATCTCCCATTTCTGCTATCTAACAGAAGGGAAGCAAGGAGCAGCCAATGTCCAGCAGTGCCTCCAGTCTCATGGACTGGAGCCCTGCAGGGATGAGGATCTCTGCTGGCAGAGAAGTGCTCCAGTATATTTTCTGTGCAGGTCTGGTCATCCAACTACACCTTCCACAAAAGGAGTTCCCAATTTCTCTTCCATGAAAGCTGAATATTTACCCTTTTATTTTCCTGTTAGCTTGTTCCTAACCCATGAAGAAATGATCTCTCCCATGCCTAGTTAAGAGCACAATCAGAGGAGGATCAGCAATCAAACCAGTGTCACCAGACAAAGGCTGGACTGGACATGCAGTAAAACCCATTGACCATGCAGTGAGTTTAGAGCAGGTTTCTGAACTAAAACTGTTGCTCAGTGGCCCACGTTGCACCAGCTCCTGCAAACTTCTTCCCAGAGTGCTGTACCCCAGAACATGGCTGCAAAGGAATGGTCTGTATTTGAAAAAGGGCTACCAGAAGCTGTTACATGAAGTTTTAAGTCAGTAATTTTCCCATTTTTTTAACCACAGAAAAATTAAAACATTTGAAACAAAGCACTCTTTTGAGCACTTAATTCAGCCAGTCCCACAGGAATCTCCTTTTTTATCATTATTGAGGGGGCAAGGGGAGGCAATCCTGCTCCTCCTCGCTGTATTGCAAGACATGATGGGCACAAACATTTGCTTCCTGCTACAGAGCCACAGTAAATTAACTATACAGATATGTTTACTATAAATAAAAAGATCTTCTAGCAATTCCTTTAGGCTTCTGTGGTAATGGTTAGTCACCTACAGCAGTGACAGGCTGGATGTAAGTTGCAACATAAACCAAACATAAATTACTATGTTGAAATATTTTAATTCTAAATGTGAGATCTGAGAACATTTTTCTGACACACACAAAGGCACAAAGCAGCATGCATACCTCTGAACAAAGACACATGTAGCCTGTCACCAGAGAGGGCGACAGCTTGGAGTTACCTTCTCGGAGTAGAAAATACATGAGTACATATACATAGATAAAAACAGAAAAGCAAATATCTTTTACATATGTGTATAAACACACACAAACACATTCTGTATGTCTGTACATTCTGCAACTACTGTCATTGTGCTATGTGATTAAGTTATCATGAACTTAGAGAACACGTCAATTTTTCTACGCATCTTCATTTGTGGCATTCATTTTCTTCACTGTGTCCAGAGGTTCTGATGTCACACCTTCCTCCGTAGTCTATTACCTCTTCTTCTCCTCCCCAATCCTTTCCCAAAGGCTGAATTTAGAAATTATGATAAATTCATCTTTAAATGCAGCTGAAAAGTCAGTAGAGGACAAACGTGATATCCCCTTACCTTACAAGTGTTATAAAAGAGTGATCCAGGTAGGACCACTGGGTCAGTGATAAAAACCTGCAGGAGTAATACATAGTTCTGAAATAGATCCTTTTGTTTCCTGCCTTCCTATTTATTTTTTAACAGCCAACATTGACCCCTGCAGGGAGGGGGAAGAACCTGAGACAGAACTTCAGTTCTTTATTTGTGTGGTCAGTCTAACAGAGTCAGTTTTAAAAAGGAAAAACCCAGGAAATACAATGTTATCTGCACAGCATCATAACCATTAAAGAAAAAGATTTTAACATCATAGATGTTAATATCAAGATTTTAACATAGAGCTGAGTCAGCACTGGAGTGTGGCTGAAGAGAGAAACTCCATGGAAGGAACCAAGAGTTTACCATCAGGGCAATGCATGAATCTGTTCTGGATCAGGCCACACCCCTGTGCCTCCTCTGGAAAGCCATCTAACTCATCCATAACAGCAGCTGAATCTTACAAAGGAAAGGCTGATGTGTAACATGCTGATTATTACAATGGCCAACTACAACTCCTCACAGGAATAGCAAGGAGCTGTTAGGACTCGTGAACTTCATGCCATCCTAGCACCAAAGGAAACTGGTCCTAACTGTGACTGTCTCAGGCTTTCTTACTCATAAATAAAAGCTCAACATGCTGCTTTATTTATCAACCTGCTTCATGCATCTGTCCTGATTCACACAATTCCTATTTGCTGCATTCTCTTTTCAAAAGACTTTCAACCTCACAGGGAAGCCAGAATCTGTTCTTGTGTATTCTAAGACATGACATTTCATCCGTTTAACCACTGAGCCCAACTCCTCTTTGGCTGTCCTGACCAGTTAGGACATCAATCTTGACATGAAGGTATAAAAGATCCAGGTTTGTGCTTGTGACATACTCACTACTAATAGCTGATGCCTCCTATCCACTCAGCTTCCTGGTTTCAAGAAATTGGAGATTATTAAAACTTTCTCCAATACATCAGAAGCACTCCAGTATCAAGTACTCTGTTCCTGTTATTTATTTGCCATAGTTAGGTTCACCGTGGTGTCCCCTCTGTGGTGGGGAAGTACTCTGAGCTTCACAGGTAAACTTGACAACCTTCAGAGCTGTGCAATACTCATACTGCACTACAGTCCACCAAGAGAACAAATAAATAATCCAGCTGAGGAGGAGACTGTCCTCTAGCTGTACCACCCCTCAGTGGGATAAAGATCCTCCCATCATTCAGCAGCTGACTTGGCAGTTGCTCAACACAGATTCTCGGGACCCCTAACTGCAGCACCAAACATTACCATTACCATTTGGGCAGCATTTTACCTTTTTTGTTTCCAATCCTTAGTAAACAAAATGTTCTCTTCTACAATGGTATTTCCCAGTCCCACCCAGTGTCTCACCAATCAGACCTCTAGTCCCCAGGCCATGAGAAGTAATTCACTAAGGAACTCACTTAGAGTTATATATTAAAACAAACAAAAAAGTTGTAAGAGGCTGGCAAGGACACAAACAGAATGCCAGAAAATACCATCTGGCCACATCATTTCATTGAAAAAACAGTTTCCTCCCAAGGGAACATGAAACCATCCAAACAGAAGCTGCAATAACCTTGTAAAATCCACACTGATGGGAAACACCTGTTTTCCATTGTGCACACACTAGTAACTTCTGAGCCTCTGCTGCTACTTAGATTCATGTGTCCTTGTAAAAAAAGAATTATGACCCTTAACCTAATTTACACAAGAATGTAGGTCAAATTGTTTCACCTGTGTGTATCTACTTATTGCACACCTTTTTCTGACAGAACTTCTATCCCTTATCAGAGAAACAAAAAGGAGAGCTACTAAGGGAAAGACAGCAGATGGTGACAAGACAGCAAAGGTTGTAATGAGATCTCTCAAAGCAGACAAAGAAAGTCTACCCAAAGACTGTATTTTTTCAGCCTCTTTTCCTAGCATCAGCATGTAAAAGATTTCAACAAATTCTAGTAGTAAAGAATAAAAAGAATCCAAATATATGCAAATACATAAAGAGTACTAAAACGGCAGGGTTTGGTGTGGAGCTTGGGTTTGGTTGGTTTGGGGGCTGTTTGGTGTGGTCGCTGGGTTTTTCTTTGAGTATTACAAGCACCTCTCCATTAGCCACCTCTGGTGACAGCTTTTGCCAAGACAGCATGCTGCTACACTGCTGAGGCAGCACCCAGTGCCTGTCAGATTTCTTTCATGACTGCAGTAAAGTGTCGCTTCCCATCTAAATACAACATGGACTCTGAAATAAAGTGGACAAAAGAGAGAGGCACATTAGGAACTTAGTATCAATAGTGGGCAACTACAACTACACAGATTGGCAAAAGTAAGAAGCAATCCATACTGTCATCACAGCATAAAATATATGTGGTTTGCCATGAAATCCTGTTAAATTATTCAAATGCTAGTAGTTCATCTATTAAAATGACCAGTGTTCCAAGAGAAAGAAATTAATCTTTTCTACAGAATTATGATGACAACATACTAATGGGATACTTGCCTCCGTATGTCTTAGGTACAACTTGTGGGACCTCATTTTCTGATATAAATGTAAAATGGAAAATATTGGTGGTATGGTGCTCCCTGGTATTTGCATTGTAAACTTCACTGTGTACTCGAACCTGGATGTAGTTGTTTTCTGTGTAACAGACCTACACAGTTAAAACAAGAGTTAGAGCTTGTAACCAGTGCTGAAAACTGTAACAGACTTCATTATACCGTTTAACAAGGAAAGTCACACACTCTCATAACACACTCTTCATTATCAGTGACTAACACTGGTGACAGCAAAGGCAAGGTTTGCTCCTTTTCAAAAGGAAATCAACTCCTACCTGTCCAGAAAGCAGTAATAAGGATCCAACTTCAACTGGCTTCTGAAACATGATATCATCAACAGATACGATAAAGGGTCTGGAACCCCTGAGGAAGCAAACAAGAAATTTCTTCTCAAGAATAAATAGGATGTTTGAAGACATTTAAAATATCTACTTGTCAGCATTTTAATGAAGGGTTACTACAGAATAAATCTCTTCCTTAAACAGAGGCTACAGGAAGTGTTAAGGAGTTATGTCATCACTGGAGGAAATCTCTCACACCAATGAAGTACACACTAAGGACACATTATTGCACCATTATTGTATTTTATGACTTACACTTAATAGACAATCTTCATGCCATCATTGCTCAGGCCTCAGTTTTTCAAGGACTGACACAAACCACTTAACTTTATATCAGACTATGCATATTAAACTTACATATAGACCTTTGCTGGGTGATGACTTCAGTCACACTTCCTAAGCTCAAGCAGTTAATGGAAGAAGTTCAGAACCCATTCCTCTTGTGTATTGAATGTAAAGATGTAATATTTATTTGATAGAATCAATATGTTATATGGATAAAAAGTCCATCTCAATAGCTTGGTAAGATAAGAGAAAACAGAAAATTGAAGTATTTTCCATCTTGACAAGTAATGCTTAAAACCCAAGCTCCAAGGAGCAAGATGCCAATCTCTTTGTAAACATGACAGATGTTCCAACTAAAGCAGCACTACGTACTAATAGTGCATGATCCTACCAGACACCTAAGTTTTTTCAGCTCAGATTGTCATTAGGTTGGTTAGCTTGGGCTCCCAACCTCTGTGTATATGCAGAATGCTCTGGATTATATAAATACTGCAGATCTACAACTCACCCATAGCTGCAAGCAGTTGCCCATCCCAGTTCAAATGCCTTTCTCATTAGAAAACCCCCAAAGATCCTATTGAAGATGTTCCGTTCCTGTACATAGAAACAAATATCAAATTCTTTCAAAGCCTTGTGTTGAAGTCTGCACTTCAGTTCACAGTATTTAACAGAAGTCCCAACACTTGAATGTATAAAAAGCACTACTGAAATATGTATGTAAAACTGAAAATGCCCAAGGCAATTTTACTTAATAGGAGCTCTATTATCTGACTAATCTGACAGCATAAGATAACAACTCAAAACTGTATCAGCAACCAAAGGCCAAACGTTTTGCAAACACTTTGCAAAGGAATTTCTTTGCACAAAATGAACAGTCTGGTAAGAAAACAAGGTCATTAAAAATCATCCATTTTGCAGTGGTAATCCATAAAAATAACAAAAAACTGGCAAAAGAAACTAGGCTCTAAATACATTGCAAGGACTGCAGAAGACAAATAAAATATTGGTTTGACCGATCTTAGATGAAAATTCATAGTCATAGAATGGATTGGGTTGGAAGGGATCTTAAAGACATCTCATTCCAACCTCTCTGCCATGAGCAGGGACACCTTGCACTAGACCAGGTTGCTCAGAGCCCCACCCAGTCTGGCTCTGAACATTTCCAGGGATGGGGCATCCACAAATTCTCTGGGCTCTGTTCCAGAGCCTTACCACAATCACAGTAAAAAACTTCTTCCTAATATCTATTCTAAACCTCTCCCCTTTCAGTTTAAAGCCATTACCCCTTGTCCTGTCACTATGTGTCCTTGTAAAAATTCCCTCTCAAAGTTACTTCTC
Organism: Dicrurus megarhynchus; assembly: GCA_013399195.1. NCBI lineage: Eukaryota > Metazoa > Chordata > Aves > Passeriformes > Dicruridae > Dicrurus > Dicrurus megarhynchus. The sequence continues at coordinate 407,601 of VXAD01001938.1, read as the reverse complement.
AAGTAATTTTCTGTAATTCATTAATATTTCTCAAAATACCTCAGGATGGCAAATCTGCAGGGCTTTTAGCTTTGCATCTTCCATCCACACTGAATTGGGTGGTAATTTACGACTCTGGAAACTCACTGTCCTTTGGAAGAGACAATAAACTTTATAGTCCACAGAATTAGCAGAATTCAGCAAGCCAAAAAAGCATAAATAGCAAATGCAGACACACACTAAAAAAAATCCCACAAAAACATAGAACACCATAATAAAACCCAAACCAGAAATGGTATCACTAAATACTGTTCCAGCTGACCTTGAAGCCTTATCTAAAGCTGGCTTTGATTTGTTACTGCAATAAACCTATGCTCCTGATCTTTCAAGAACTTCTGCTAATGTTCAAGTTTATGTGAATGAAGAGGCTTGAGAAAGGTACATGAAAGAAAAGATGAATCACAACCACAAAGTGCTCACTTTGTCAGAAAAGCCTTGCTCTGTTTTTGTCATAATAGGAAATAAAAGAACACAGTGAGCTAATAGAATAATTCAACATCAAACATGCAGACAGTTTTTGAAGTTTTCAAACCCAGACAGAATGTGTACAAAGTACAACTGCTAATTTTAAGGGAAACCATGTCTGCCTTTGGTAAACAGCCTTAAAAATAACTGTATAGGCTAATAAGTTAAAATTATGAACTATCACAAATACAACACTGCACTAATGTAATTAGACATTGTTCTATCACTCTTGGCATCAGATGACTTCATACCAATATCAAGTATAAGAAAAATATGCTAACAACTCCCTCAAGCAATGTTGTCAGGTATTGTATTTAAAACACACCACAAGGTTGTTTGGTCAAAAGGTGGCCAGTTCCTGCCCTCACAGGTTTTTTAATTAGATATCATGGCAGAAAACTGATTGTGCAAGTCATGACTGCAAAACCATTCCATTCTCTTATTTGGTTAAACATCATTAACGTTTTTTCTCAAAATTATTCCTAACAGCTTTCTTAGAACAACAGAAGACTCTTCTAAGAGCCACATATGTCACATTAAAGTTTGTACCTGCATTTCAAATAAACTGCCACAGAATTTAAATGTGCATTTATTCCAGACTACTCTCTTACGAGCACCCACTCAAAAGGCACTTTTCTCTTTGATAAGATGACAGTTCTCCTTCACCCCTCCCCTTCTTGCCTTGTGTCCAACGTATTAAGGAATATATCATGGACAATGTTTCTTTCTTCTGCAGTGGGAGCCATTTTCAGTAAGGAAGCAGTGCTGAAATCAATCCTCCTCATCTTGTTCACTGAATATTAAAAAAAACCCATAGTATTAGAGTTCAAAGAAAAAACAAATAATGGCTCTGAAGATTTTAACCTGGAATCAACTGTCTTTCCATTTTTCCTTTTCCCCCTGCAAGTTAAATCCTGTAACTTCATGGTCCTATAGATCCAAACAGAAATTTGGCTTTTAGAATTGACTGCATTGAAATAAAAATAAAGCAGAAATTCACTAGTACCTCACGAATGTGATGAAGAACTTCTATACGTGTTTTATTACACCCACACACTGTTCCCACAGAAAACTTGAGTACTCCCCTCAAAGTACAGAACATATCTAACAAGAAACCCTACAGAACAATCAGCTTCAGGTTTTGCCAATGGTACAAGAACTTTACTTCCTCCCAGCTATTAAGTTAAAACTGAGGCAGATGTGCATACTACCAGGAAATACAACATACATTCCCCTTGCTTGAAGATTTCTTCCTCCTCAGGGCTCTCAGGAATGAGTGGATTAACAAATGCTGGCCTATGGACAGGAAGTTTTTTTTAAGTTACCAACTTTACAAGAACTCATCCTGTAAATACATTATAACAATCTTCCATTTTTGCTCACATACACAGTACAAGATGAATGACATACTTCAGGTTATATGATAGAAATAAACATGGCTGCCAAGAGAATATCACATTAGCTTAACTCCAAACAGGCAGTTAAGTGATCCAACCACTACCTAGTGCAATCAGGAAAGAGAAAGTGACACATCCATGGTTCTTAAGAAGCTAAAATTGTACCCATAAATTATAATGAAGACTGTTCAAGAAGAAAGCTGTTCCAAAACTCAGCAAATGAAAACATAATGATCTATGATAGTCTAAAGAAAAACTTGATTGGTACCATTCCTCCTGGAATAGAAAGAGCACAGTGCTGTAGCTAGCAAGTGCTTTTATAATCTACATGTTCCCTTGACAGCCTTATCAACAGCCAAAAGCTGTTTACCAGGCGCACCACTTATCAAAGAAGATTATGACGTGCCTTGAGCACAAATTTCTGTTTATTTTACTGCACAAGTAAGTTTACCTTAACCTAATAATATAACACTATTTTCACAAGTAAAGACAAACACTTATTTTCAAGAGTCATTCTTCCCCATAATTTCTAATTATTATTTTTCTGTTTTCAGTATTTATACAAATGCTGAGAACAACATACATACATATATATATACATACACACACATGCACACACACATGACCTGCTGAACAATTCACCTCTACTCCAAGCCTTTACTTGGGCTGCCAACAAGAGGCAGAGAGGATCTTTTCGCTTAGAACAAACTGCTCTTTCCTGGTTTGCTAAACCTCTGGATTTTGGAGACCCACCAGCTCCTTCTCCATCACAGAGCTCATTTCCCCTCTCCTCAGCTCAGCACACATCTACATCAGATCTCCTGACCAAGCCCCAAGCTGCTGAGATGCAAGTTTGCTGTGGTCCCAAAGCCACACAACCATGTTTCTGTAGGGCTACAGCCAACCTAACATATCCTGTACCTCTCTGAAGGGTTTTGACCTCACATAAATACCCTTCTTATATGGACAGAATGCTTCCAAAACACAGCTGGTCAGTGGCCAGCTAGCTTGTACAACAGCCACTGAAGCTGGCATCTATCTGCACAAGTCCACGTAGGTTTGTCCTCAGTCAATCTGCTACTGTATAATTACATCAAATTTGATGTAATCATTTTGAAAAATTAGTCTTTAAAATGGGAATCATAATATAATTGGATTTCTTAATGTATAGTATGTTCACTGGTTCTAAAAAAAAAAACTGAAGAAAACCAACCTAAAAACTACTTCTAATTTATCAGGACTGCATAATTCTATCCAGTAAAACCCCTTTATTAAACCCATCCTTCTTTGGTAAGTACAAGCAATTACTTAAACTAATTAGAAACAGAGAATTGTTTATTACTTTGGCAGACTATACAGGAAAGAGATAAGAATTACAGCCAATTTTTCTCATGCTGGAGTCATAAACCTAAACTGCAACTGAGCAGCCTTTTATTCTAATGACCAAGGAATTATAGAGAAAGTAAAACCAGAAAAATAACAAAATAAGGGTCTGGGGTTTTTTTAAGTTCTGTGGGAATACTTACCAGGTCCATCTTAGTTACACAAGCAAGTTTTAACCTGAGTTATTCTGATGACACCTATTAAGTGTCTATTAGGGAATTTATGGTATTGTTCACTCAACCACTGAAACTCAATCATTAACTACAAGAATGCAGGTGGGTTTCTGGCAGACTCATTCACTTCTGCGCTCATTCAGACCAGTCACTCAAACACAGAGAAAAATCTGTTAAAAAAAAGGGTCAGATCCCAAGACTACCAGCAATTCCTGGTATCATGACTGCTAAAATCAAGTCTGAAGCTTGTCACGGGAAAATTAACACTTGCCAGCAGAAAGCATCAACCATGTGGTTTACTGATGACCTACATTATATGGCTTCTACACGTACAGAGCAAGCTGCCATGTTTGCCACTTTCAGCACAGCAGAAGTCAGGAAACCTTTCCTGTCCTACAAATTACCGTTTATTCTCTGGGTCCCGGGCCACCATGACAAAGGTTGCATCTAACACAGGGCTGTAATCACCATCATGTAGCTGCAAGAGACAGGAAAATTATATTTATGAACTCTAAAATTGTAAACGTGCTTAGCAAGCTGATTACTTGACATGAACTATTCAATCACACTGTTAATTCTGCTTACTTTCATATTCTGTCATTCCTTCCAACATCTCTTAAAATAGGTCAAAGATAAGGAAATAATTAAAACTTTAGTTTCAGGAATTCTACAATGTAAACATTTACCAGGGAATACTTGTTAAAAACTTTGAGCTAGGAGGGGAGGAAATCAACACAGGCATTGTAAAAGGACTGGCTTAACCTTTACTCTGAGAAATGCCACAGCATTTTTTTTTAATACCAAATTGCCACTAATGCCAGCACTGTAAGGAGTTCAGACAAAAAAGGTGTAACATGATCTTCTACATCAGAGACTTTACTTAAGGAGAAAACTGAATTTAAAAAAATTACCCATTTACCTGAATTATCACAGAATCATAGAATCATAGAAAGATTTGGGTTAGAAGGAAGCTTAAAGACATCCAGTTCCAACTCCCCTGCCATGGGCAGGGACACGTTCCAAGATCAGGTGGCTCAAAGCCCCTTCCAACCCAGCCCTGAACACTTCCAGGGATGGAGCATCTCTGCTTCTCTGGGCAACCTCTTCCAGTACCTCACTGTCCTCACAGCAAATAATTTCTTCCCACTATCTCATCTAAACCCATTCTCCCAGTCTGAAGCCATTCCCCCTTGTCCTGTCACTACATGCTCTTGTAAATTCCCCCTGAAGCACTTCATGCCTGTCGTAAGACGGAGAGAGGTCACAGGAACCAACCTGCAGCATGTGCATCTTCACTTCCATCGAGGTCTTCCCAACCCAAGAAACATTGCCTGTGAATTTGATGTCACAGTCCGGATGTATGATCTTCTGGCACAAATCTATAAGCCAAACATCAGGGGTTACTGGAGACAAATCACTCACAGCTATCCTAGAATGGCCAGATTCTCCAGGACCTTTATGTGATCTGAAGGCGGCAACACACACAAAGACAACCCAGAAAAGACAGTTGTTGCAAGGGACCACACTGCTTGTCTGCAGTTTCTGCCTCTGCAGACTTCTGAAGCCAGAACAGGAGTAGGAAGCAGGCACACAGGTGGACGGCAGACCCAAGGAAGTGTTCAGCAGAACACGCAACACAAGCAAGATCCAAGTCTACCAGAATAAACTCTTGTCAATAATGAAGCTAGGAACCTGCACACCAAAATAAAACTAAGGACAAAAGTGCAGGAACCATGAAAGTCGTATTTTGAAGGGAAGTGACATATGAAATGCTGAAAAGCATCTACAAAACCCCCTTCCCACCTCCTGTCAACAAAAGCCACAAAACTTCAAAGCTAAAACAAGATGAAGTGAACTAAACAGGAGCGAAGAAGGTATCTTCAATAACAACCATGAGAAGGCAGTAGCTGGTGAAAGAGTAAGACAAGCAGATGAAACTGTTTTTATTTACTAAATTACCACTTACTGATTTTATCCACCAGAGCTGTAACTATGGATAAAGGAGACCTTGGCTGCATTTCCTGCTTGGTGTGAGTGTAGCAAATAAGAACTGTGGAGAGACCAAAAATGGAGTCAGCTCTTTAACAAAAACGTAAGTGAAGCAGATCAAAGTCATCTTTGCAAAGCATAAGAGGTACCTGGAAAACACAAACTAAAGTATCCTATTACAGGAGAGCACACCTTCCACATTTTCGTGTATGTAACACATGGGATTGCTATAAAGAAAACAGCAGCAGATGTCTCAGTTTTATACATATTTACTTACTACAAAGATAAATTTAACTAAGCATTTGAAACCAGCTCATCACTTGACGTTCAATCCCACATAATCTCTTCACTCTACCTCTGCAGCTCCCTGTCTCAGACTCTTCCTATGTTCTATTTTGATTTCATGAAGGCTGTCCAAGGACACATGCTATCTGAGGACTTTTAAAATACTGATTCCTTTAAAGAGATGGAGATTAAATAAACTGTGCCTTACAGGCACGAAACCATAGTCAGAGGTATTTATCACACAGCAATTACTACAAGCTAAACCACTACTTAAACTAATTAGCTTTGTTCATAAGAGCACATCCAAGTAAACAGACTCCTTGGAGTAGTAATTCAAGGCTGCAAAGATACGGTTTTTTCTAGTGCTCATGTAATTTTCACTCAACACAGATTTTCATTTTCAAAAGTATCTGTCTTGTACTTAGTGAGATAAGAGAGAAGGAATCCCTGCATGGGCCATTCACTTCAGAGTTGGAGTTGGTGATCTTTCTGGGTCCCTTCCAAACCGAATATTCTATGATCTGTGATCTGGAAGTTCTCTATCCTTCCAAGTAATCCAAGATGTTTTTTCCCTATGTTTACTGAAGTCACAATTCTAAAACCTGTTAAGCCTATCAACTTATTGTATCAAAATGCCTACCCCAAATACTGCCTAATTGGGACAGAATCTTGATTAACCCAAAACAATACATCCCCAGCAGAACTGACTGGAGCCCAGTATGACTGCAAACAAGGCAAAGACATTCTGTGCTGTCACAGGAAAAAAGTAGGATCTTCACAGATTTCTGGGCAAAATAAACAAGACACAGAATGAAAAACAGGCTCATGTCATCTTAACAATGGAGGGTAGCCAACAGTATGAAGTCTCCTTTTCTAATTCAGGACGGATACTGAAGCCAGTATCTTCCACCTCCCAGGAAGAAATATCAGTCATGCAGCTATTTTGTCTATCCTCAATAGAGATGCATTCATTTCTTTCTCTGCCTTCCTCAATTCTGTCCATCTGGACTCTCAGAAGGAACAGAAAAAACACTGTTTTATTCACAACTTTCCCTTAATAAGAACTTAATTCTTTGTCAAAAACTTCCATCAAAAAGCTCCCAACCAGCTACAGAACTCGGATGAAGGAGAAAATCACCTGGTGATGTTTTAAGATAAAAGTATCTCCCAGTTCTATTAACAACCGCGCACTTGTAATACAGAAGTCAAAGATGTTGAATTTTTCAAGACCACAAATAAATAAAAAGGAGAAAGAAATTAAGAAAGCTAACTCAGGAAACAACTGAGTTGGTTTTACCCTTAACAACAATCTGCAGACCCCAAGAATATACACCAATTTTTTTTAATTTGTTCTCAGTGGATACATTACATTCTTTCCAGATTATACTCTCTTGTCCCCAAAGGGAAGATTAAAATACTTGCATCTCATTATCTGTTGGGGTTTGTGTCAGTTTTTGTTGAGGCTTTTTTCAAGATTAAAAAAAAAAAATCCTAAGTTTTCATTTTCAAGATGCACTCCACAAATTTTATCTGAGTTCACACTCAATGCAAATTCATAATGTAGGATCACTTTTCAGTAAATTACTTTTGTAGCTGGTCCTTTAAAAATCTGACAGAGGCAGGAAGCTAAACAATTTTGCTTCCATCTGTTCTTTATTATCCTTCCTTCTCTTTCAGTACCAGTGTCTTCTTTTTTTCCTCCCCTTCTGCAATAGCACAATTATGGGTTTCCCTCCAAGGTCATACTGTGTCACACCAAGCAGAGCTCAGCAGCAGTCAAACTCACTTTGTGCAGCCTTTACAAGGCCATAGGTACATACCTCCTAAGCTGTCAAGATCTTCAAGTATCCTTCCAAACCTGCAATACAGGGGTTTGACAATTAAATACCTACACACATAGCAAACAGAAGTTAACAGTTTCCTGTAGGTGTAACATGGTTGCTTTGTTACCTTACACTGTTGTGTACATTCAGGTACTTCTCTCTTATTTCAGGCTGACTTCCTAGAGGTAGAATAACTTCCAAGTAGCTATCCTTCATTCTCCTAGGAGGGAGATCTTCCTGCCGTTTCGCCAGTAAAGTATGAAGAGCTTTTCTTTCTTGCATTGCTTGCACGTGATCCCTGATAAGAAAAAACCCATTATTCTGAAGTACAAAAACAGAACTGCAGCCCTAGCTAAAAGATGTCACATTGGTGATTATCAAAGTTAAAACCAAAATGTAGCAAAATTAGCAAGACACGGTGAGAGTGCCTTGAAAAGAAAGTGAAATGCACAAAATGAGAGATGCTAAGCAAAACTACTGCAGAAATAGTTTGTGTACAAGTGGTAAGCACACACTTCACACTAATGAGATTAACAAAATGCATCTGATTCTGAATGCTACCAAAATGGTTCCCCTTGAAAAAAACAGATCAGACATAACTTAACCTATGAGGTTTTGTGCATATTCATGTCTTCCATAGCTACAGTAGCGCAAATCTTCCCACACTGCCAATTTTAAAGGACTGACCATCAATTTACAATATCTCCCAAGAAGTAAAGTAGATGTATAGTGTTGGCTAACACTAACAACAAGAGAACTAATCTGCTAAGACTTGCCATCATCCACAGGTGAGTTCCCCCTTTGCAGCATCAGTTCTAACAGCAAGCTAAAAGACAAAGAAAACTAACCTACTTCTCTTTTTCTCTTCCCACCCAGACATCTTAAAATTATACAGGAAAGTTACAGAAAGAAACAACACAGAAAAGGGAGAACTATTCCTTCAGAGCTGCTTTTCCAGCACCACCAAGTCAGAGGGGCTGCAACTTTCACAATGGAGAAGAGGCCAACTTATTGTCACTTCTTTCCAATCTACCAAGTTGATTCCTTGCACAGGTATCTACAAGATGTAACAGTCTTGCCCAACATTCTCCCTTAACGTGTTCCACCAAAGTTCCCTCCCCTTAAAAGTGCAACCTGACTGAATAAAGCAAGTATTTCCTAAAATCCCTAGAACCAATACCCATCTATTAAAAACCTAAGGGTTAAGCATGCAACAGTTCTGGTATAAAGCCACAGAGTCTGCAAAACTATGGCCATTTCATAGAGCACGAGAATGCATAAAACACTAAGCAACCAAACTTAATGTTAAATTTCTGGATGTGTGCCATTCCTTCAGTTGTGCATGCTGTATTGCTGAGATCTCAGTGACACTGCATTTAACAAAATCAATTAAAAAAAAAAAAAAAGAAAGAAAACAACAGAAAACCTTTTCACCAAGAAGAAATTTTGTCTTAAGTTTTGACTTTGGATGAATTCTGGGTATTAGCCATTTAAAATGAAAGCTTACTTGGCTTGAGTATTACTTCGAAAATCAAGCTTCAATGTATTTATATTCCCTCTTTTCTGTTTAACAAGTTTCAGGGAAATATGAATAATCCATGATCAAAGAGAGTAAAAGTCAAGCAGAAAACTTCTGTTAGTTTCATTTGTTTGTTTGTTTGCTTGTTTGAAACATGAGATGTGGTTTACCTCATCTGGGCAATGTGACTACCATGCAGTTCAGAGGAAACAGAAAGATAACAACCTCCTCCAGAGGGTTAACATTTGAAGTTATGCCACTGCATAGAAATGGAATATACTAAATGACTAAAGAAAGATGCAATGTCCAAGATGATGCATCTTCATGTGTTTTAAAAAAATTTTTCCAAGGTCTTTCAGTGAAAGGCTTAAAAGAAATTAATCAGAAAGTAAATCAGAAATTTGTCTATAGACATAAAGAAACCTAACAATAACTATATTCAACTATATTCTGTTTTCACCAGTTCCATCCTGGGTCCTCTGAGGTCAGCAGCAGAATTCTTCTTGACTTCCACTTCAGAATGTGCTCTTCAATATGCAGAAGTATTGGGCTCAATGTAATAACATTTGTCAACAGACAAATAGTGTTACACACTGCAGTACTAGTCATACAGTAACAATAAGTCATCTAAGTATTAACTTACACCTGCCCTAAACATTCTGAGAAATGTTTATATATTTCTGAAACGGCCACAATGCCAGCTAGACTATATTTAACAATGAACAGATTAATAGTTTTAACTACAATTTAAGTACAAAACCAGAATAAACACACAAGCAAGATATTTCTTTTTAATAACAAATGAATACAAATGCCACTGCCCTTTACAAGAGAAACCACAAACCAAAGTCTCCTTTTAACAAAATGAATGGCTGAAGATGTTCCTCCAACATGCATCCCTCCTCTCTCCCAGCATTCCAGATATATGTACATCAGTCCTTCCCTAGCTCCCTTTTCTGGACCCCTAAGCTGTTCTCTCAAATTTGTCCTCTTTAGTCATTCTGTGGCCTCAGTTAAATCCCCAGCTGTTCATGCTCCACATGTATCAACTCTGTTACTCCATTTTTAAAGTGGGCTCTCAAAGGCTACATGATCCATGTCCTCCAAACCTCTCTGTATTAAATCTGTCATTCTCAAGCACTCCCATCCGTGGTCTCCCTGGCATTACTTCTTCATGGTAGCTGAAGGATTCAGTACTCTGCAAACCATTTCTGCTGTATTTTGTACAGCACAAGAGAAGTATCTATCTAAGAAAAACACTGCTGTGGTGATCCTGGCCTCAGTCTGCTCTCCCTCCAGGACAGGAGCAGTGGGGATAAAAAAAAAAAATAGATGGAAGAACAAACTTGGCCAGAGCCCTCTAAAATCTCAATTTTCGAATGGTATTTCCATATGGCATCATTCCTCCTCAGCCATTCTGGGATGTGGGAAAGGCTTTTTCATAAACAATTTCTAGAGCCTCTTCTAGCTGACTGGATGAAAAGTTCAAGCCCTCTCATGCTTAGATACTGCTCTTACTAAGCAAAAATCAGCTTCCCAGATTCAGGCATTTTTGTTAGCATGCCTACAGTTGTGTTTAGATAAACTGAGTCAGAAGGCCTGGACACATCAGGCATTCCACCCAGGCGAGCCTCTCTTCATTTCCCTATCACTGCACAAAGTGGGAAAGAAGAGCTCAGCAAACACAGCCAAAATTAACAATAAACATGGGACCAACCAAACTGCAATACATAATTCCTCCAGACTGCTATATTGACTTTTCCAGACTGTAACAGTAAAGGGTTACAGTCAACTCCGGCTTATTCAATGTAATTGAGGGGGAGGAAAGTAACTTGAATAAAGCCAAACCAGCCATTATTTAAAGTATATGTAACTTAATCAAAAATTAAGTTAGAGCAGAAAAAGGAAATGCTCAAGATGCTCCTGATTAAAGAGATTCTGATCCCAAGCCGACAATTTTCCAAAGTGACATGGGTGCCATTTGGAATGCAGCCTGCTATGTGTAGCTGCAAGCTCAGCTGCCTCTGAATCCAGTGAAGGATAAATGCACCACGTGGGCAATCCACCTAGATATAACTCAAGAGGTAACAGCAACACAGCATTGTCAGCCAGACTCTACAGCTCATAACTCCCATTGGATTTAAAGCTAGAGGGACAATCTTGTAAGCACCAAGATGAGGTATTTTGTTTCTGCCAGAAAAATCTTAGAAGTTTGTGATCCACAAAGTACCAATTCAGAAGCCTTGTTTCAATTACCTTTTAGTGGGATCTTTTTTCTTCCCCAGTCAGCAAGCTAACTATTGGTAACTTCCACTACCACAACCCTGAGCTCCACTTTGGTTTCACAAATGAAGTAAAATACATGTAATGCACACTGTACCTCCAGTTGGTAGATGCTCCCACTATATCCCTCAATTTCCTCCGCACTGGAAAAAAAAAAAAATCAAAGCAAATCAAGCTTAGTTCTGCAAGTGATAAACATGAGGTTGCCTGGTGTTAAAGGCACAATCCTCATCCCAGAACAGGAAAATTAAGCAAATTCATGCAAACAGCGGCTCAGAAACGAAAGTTTGGCCAAATTCACTGCTGCTGTTAGTAGGTATATCACAGGAATGGGTTGAGTAACATAATGCCACAGCTTATTGCATATAGTAAACAAAGAGTGTTAGTGCAGTCACCTCCAGTGCTAATTAACAGCTGAAAGACAGCATAGATCAAGATTAGATTGAAGAATTTTGATGTGAAAATATTACAGCCTAAACAAAAACTGTGGAGATAACACAAACCAGAAAGTCATAAAAGAATTTAAAAGGGAACAGTGCAGCTGGGAAACAGGGAATGAGCAGCATACCAATTAAATAATCCCACCCATGAAGGCAGGCAATATCAGCAGACTGGTTCTTGCAAGCAGGGTTTCATAGTCCAAATTTTTAGCAGTCTGAAAGAACACAGTGTTAAGACACTGAAGACAGGCCTATAAAATTTATTCTGGCCCTGTTTGCACCCTCAGACTTAATACTAGTTCTGCACGTTTCTCCTAAATTTCAAGAATAATCAGCATAAGCATCTTTTCTACTCTTTCTCAAATGAGATTATTAAGTGTACTAAGGTCCCATCAAATCTACCAAACTACCCCACGGCTGTTAGGCAGGTGAATGCTGGCTATTTGGAAACACTTGAAAACAAGCAGCAACAATTCCCAAGCTCAGAACAGAAGTTGAGAATTGTATAGAAGGGATTCCTTGCTTATTTACAAAGATTTTTTATACAAGGAGGTTCAAATATTAGGACAAAATAGGGACACATCAAGGAAGAGCAACCAAAAAATATCCAGAATTTCATGGTGAAATTGAAAGAGGCTGCTGGTGAGTCACAAGCTGATCCTTTATCAGGCTTGGTATTTTTCAAGCTAAATGCCCAGTCAAGAGTATTCACGGTGATCAGCAAGCCGTCCTATAAACCCTGGAGCGAGTCTAGCTGATTCCTAGGACTTAAATCACATTCCACTCTCTGTCAGATCCACTCAGCTCTGCTCCTCTCCTCCTCAGTCACTTCAGCTTCTGCATGCCCCACACCACCACCACTGCTATACCCCAAACCTCCCCCTCCCTGTTCCTTCCCCTGCAGCACCCTCAGCCCCTGTCCCTACATTCCCAGCCTATTTCTATTCTGCCTGCCTGCTAGAGAAGCACCAGCCTGAGCCAGAGGCAGGCAAGGGATTGACTGGCAGCCAGCACATGGATCCCAATGACTCACCAACAGCCAGCAAACAGCAGGCTCCGTGGCTGACCCCAGCACTAGCTCTGGCACCCTAACAAACCTCTGATTTGGAAGCCAATTTTCAAAAAGTTTCTGGAAATATGTTTCTCTTTGAGACTGGTGGCTCATCTATTTTGGCTGACATCAAACAACAAAAGGTTCTGGAAGAAGAGGAGGACAAGAAAATAGGCAGACAGAGACAAAATAAAATAGATTGCTTAAGCCTCATTTCTTTACAAAATTAGGCTAAAAACATGTTTTGAAATTAGAAAACTTCTACAACTAATTCTAAGAACAAAAAAAAATTCAGTGAAGGAACCTGATTGAAAATCTTGAGAGCTGATTTCTTTTGGAAACAGGGAAGGTCTGATTCCTTTTTCCTTAAGCAGCAGCAGGGTTGCTTACAGAATAGGTATTACTTTCTTGTTACTCACACTCCACCTGTGAAGCTACCACAGCATGCATTTGATCAATACAGTGTCAGCAGAAATACTGTTACAGCTTCTAGAACACAAAACCTCAATTTTTCAACAGTGTGCAGACTGTGCTGGGATGGAGGGGGAATAAACAGCACTTTCTCTTTGTTTACACTAAGTTGATCTTCCTTTTCAACTCTAAAGAGGCAAAAAGCTCTGAAAAAAAATCTCAGGTCCAAACCTGCAAAAATGTATATAAGCTGTTAGTCCTATTTAACACATCTGATTTTAATTTTAGGTATAAAAATAAGTATTTTCCAGGCTGAGAACACATAAAATTTTTATCTTAATAATAAAAAGGACCAAGTGTGAAGTGCTTCTAAAATGTTGTCAAGCAAAATCTAGTCCATTTTACAGCTCGTACGTATACAGTTTTTCTCTTTTTTATTCTCCCTGCAAAGACTATATTGCTCTTCTAGATAGTAGAAATTTAACTAAGTAACAACAGAAATTTAAGTAAGAAAATTAAGCACCAAAATCTATAAGCTATTTCTCTTTTCTTACTTGGCAAATATCCTAAATGTGCAAAACAGTTATAGCAAATGGGACTTCTCCATCATTATCATGTTGCATATTTCACAGTATTTCCTAAACTGTGATCAATGGATCACCCATGTCAGAGCAGCAGGCTCTGAGTTTACTTGCACTGTGCTGTGGAAAAAGACATGAGGAGGGCAGCTGGACAAGATGACTGCATTAATCTCTACCAGTGAGATCCATGCCCCTCGTGCTGGTGCTTCCCCAGCTGCATCCAGGTTCAGGGAGACCACCAGCTTTGGTACAGAGCTTGGTCTGGACTTAGGTGAAAGATGCAGATTCAAATGTCTAAAATGAAGCCAACTACTGCAGGAGCTGCTGCCGTGAGAGATTTTGTATCCCACAAGCCTCTTAGAAACGTATTATCCAGCACTGCAGACAGAGTATGCTGACAGAGATTTAGTGCAACAACACTGCCACAATTAAAACCAGGGCCATTCACCAAAGGCAAAGGGGCTTTAAGCAAGTCAACAGAGAATAACAGTGGCACTTCATTTTCATCAAAAAGTAAGGAAAAACGGTAGCTGAGTAAGTTTAGTGTTATAGCAAATATTTTAATATGTACAAATTACCACAACACACCGTTATTCACATGAATGGGTGACTGTCCTGTGGAGTACAAAACACAGGTTAGATTAACAATGAAAAGAAACAATGCATTTTACATCTAATAAGGAGTTACTTGACTATTCTACCTGCTTCAGTTCCATTTAGGCACATGTTCGTTAATTTTAGTAACTGCAGGCAACCCATCCTTGCCTGATTTAGAGTCAGTGTCTTCTTGGTTTCAACTCAGTTTGTCCTTTCCTTTCAAGCCAGCTTTCCAGTTCCTTGTCTACCGACTCTGTGTGGTATCTGCTTGCAGTGTAATCCCAAAAGTTTTCCAAACGTGGGGCTACCATGTAGTGTTGACAAACACTGTCAACTTTGGAAAGAGTATCTGGAGCACTTTTCAGAATGTGAGATGTGAGTTTTTTCAGAGGAAAATTCCAAAGTCCCGCTTTGTGTAGCCTTTGGGAGAACCATGAAGAAGTGAGGGCATTCACAACTGGAACCCAAAGTTGTGAAAAGGAAGCATGTGAAAAGCTACTAAGAAAAAGTATTTGGTGTTTTGTGAAAGCATGGATACCAAATTGAAGGAATATAGTTTATATATCAGCAAAACTTTGAATTTGAACCATTTTGAAACAGAATCTCAAATGCTTACAGTTATTGTAGTCCACAAAATATTAGTACTCCTTGGAGTACCAGGATGACCTCACTGTTTCACTATTTTTATTGGTCTTCTAGGTGGCATCATTATCAAATAACCAAATAAACAAGCAGGGCAAGTTGCAAGTATGCAACATTCTGTATCCTCGCTTCTCTCCTTTGACCTCCTAACTTACCTTTTATTAACAGCAATGAAAATAAGTTCTCTAACAACAAATAACCCTCATTTTCTTTTTTACTGAATGACCAGTAACTGGTGACTTCTGTTTAGAGAACAAAGTAAAAAATAAGATCTCAGAAATAAGCAGAACTCCATGAAGGCAGTATTTGTACCTGGTTCCAGCCTTTTTCCTCCTGCCCTTTTCTCAGTACAAGGGATTAGAATGCAAGAAAACCTTTTTAAAAGCTTCTAAAACAGGAGCATTATGGTTTATTACTATTACAGTACTGAAACAATCTTTCAACACAAAGCTCTATTGACAAGAGCAATTTCATGAGGTAATGCTGCTGATCCGATTAAAAGATTTCTGCAAGTTGACGAAATTAACAGGATTGACACATTAAAAGTTCTGTAAGACTTTAATTCCACTCAGTTCCCCATTTCCTGGCCATTCTCTCCAGTCTCATTGCACCTGCCTGTACTACACTGACCTTCTATCAAGAGCAGCAGTTATCCTGCCAGAAAACAACAAAAAGCTCTTCCAAGGCTGAAGAACCAGAGCAGCCTCTAAATCTGCAATTTCAACGATTATGCATATTTGTGCCATTCACTTCCAAACACACTGTGATTTTCTGCTGCTTCCTAAACACTTATACCATGAGCTTACAGACAAGGGCACGTTCATTATGCAAACCACATTAATACATGAAGGGACACCACCTGGAAGAATAAACTTCCTAGTAACATCATTAAATCTTCTGGATTACAGCCATTTACTTTACCTTCAGACATGTCAGGAAGCCCTGGGGAGCCACTGGTCCCGGAAGTGAGTGTCCTAGCCAGAACAGAAGGAAGCTTCCTCATGATGCACAACCTACAGGCAGAGCAGAAGAATTTAGTGTTATTAAAAATAATCCCATAGAAATAATTTAGGATTTAATTTGGAAGTATGCCGATGACTTCAGAAACACCAGTTCTTATTTTCAGCTTGATTTTTAGAACTAGATACAATCAGTACAAAAGTTCCAAGACAGTTGAAATTCCAACTGACACCTACTCTTACCTAAAAACAGGAAAGAATGTTTCACTGATGCCCTGAGACAATCAACTTAGACCCAACACCAGCTTCTACCCTGTAGCATCTTAACACAGATTGGGTCCATGTGCCTCTAGGAAATCATCCACGACCCAGACCATACACTTCTGCACTTGGCTGGTGTGCACAGCAGTGGAAGGAGGAATATCCCAAGGATTTCACAAGGTCTCACAAGCACTCCCATTCAGCTAAGCCTGGTCTTCTCCTCCATGGCTTAGTACTGCAGCAACTCAAAAAAGCCTAAAGTGCAGGATATAATCCTCTTAGCCATTAAGCAAGAAGGGACAACCATGAAACCCTTCAGAGAATGTAATCCACCCACAATTCACTAAGTGTTCTACCAGGCACTAGCCAGCACTACTCCTCCACGCAAGCATAGCTGTGGTAACACAAAAACACAGAGAGGGTGTGTAAAACCCCTTGTGATAGTTCACAGCATCATCCTGACAAGGAATATGGATTGCTGGTCCCTTAATTTTCTTCCTCTGGGACTGGGGTTTCACCTCAAAAAAGGAAAGGTGGCAGGTCCTCAGGCACCAGCAGAAAAGCAGGGCCATTTACACATCTCTCTCTACTTCATCTCCACATATATATCATGTACACACAAGCTTTCTCTGTCTACAGATACACCTGGAGGCCTTAAGAGAGTAAAAGGAAACACACACACTCATNGCCCCGCCCCGGCCGCGCCCCGAGCCCCTCACGGCGGAGCGCGGCGCGGCCGCGGGGCGAGGGTTGGGGCACGGCCTCCCCTACCCGGGCCCGGCCCCGCCGGGGGCACCGTGTCCCCCGGCCGCCATTCCCCACCCGGGCCGGAGGACGTGGGGGCCGCCTTACCGGGTGGGCAGCATGGTGCTCGCCAGGCTGTCACAGCGGGGCCGCGCCTGCCTCAGCCACACGGTCCTCCCACACCAGCGACTCGCGGCTCGCCGTGCACAGAGCGGGCTCCGGGCCGCCCGCAGCTGGAAACCCTCGCCCTGCCCACCCCAGGATCCCCGGGCGGCACCGCCCGGCCCTGGCCTGCCCCGTGTCCCTGTGCCCGCGCAGTTTGGCCTCTCCCCGGGGCGGAGGTTGGAGCAGCACTCCGTTAGTCGTCGGGCGGGCCCGGTTGAGCGGGCGGGCCCTGCCGGGACTTGCTTTTAATAGACATCGTGGTTTTTTCCTTTTAATGCTCCGGTTTTTCACTGTGCCGTGAGGAAGGCGGGCTGGCGGCGCTCAGCTGGGCGCTGTGCCCGGAGCCCTGAGGCGCGCCCCGAGCCGTCACACGGCCGTAGGGAAACCCGGCCTCCTGCCCCGGCCCGTCACTTGGTGGCACTGCTAGGGAACGTAACTGAGAGCCTCGGAATTTTCTAAGGGGAAGAGGCTTAAGATCTTGAAGAGTGACGTTATCCCTCTGTACAGTTCCCTGAAAGGAGGGTGTAGCCAGGTGGGGATCAGCCTCTTCTCCCATGCAACCAGAGACAGGACGAGAGGACATAGTCTTAAACTGCGCCTGGGGAGATTTAGGTTGGACATTACGTAGGAGGAATTTCTTCACAAAAAGGGTGCTTAGATACTGAAATGGACTGCCCAGGGAGGTGCTGGAGTCACTGTCCCTAGAAATGTTTAAGGGAAGAGCGGATGTGGCACTCAGGGCCATGGTCTAGTTAGACGGTGTTCAGTCACAGATGGGACTCGATGATCTCAGAGGTCTTTTCCAACCTAATTGATTCTGTGAAAATAGAGCTGTGTTAAATAAGCTGTGTGCTTTGCACAGTCAAATAATCAACAAGTTCAATTAATCAGAATTTCTTTATTCCTGNTATAATCCTCTTAGCCATTAAGCAAGAAGGGACAACCATGAAACCCTTCAGAGAATGTAATCCACCCACAATTCACTAAGTGTTCTACCAGGCACTAGCCAGCACTACTCCTCCACGCAAGCATAGCTGTGGTAACACAAAAACACAGAGAGGGTGTGTAAAACCCCTTGTGATAGTTCACAGCATCATCCTGACAAGGAATATGGATTGCTGGTCCCTTAATTTTCTTCCTCTGGGACTGGGGTTTCACCTCAAAAAAGGAAAGGTGGCAGGTCCTCAGGCACCAGCAGAAAAGCAGGGCCATTTACACATCTCTCTCTACTTCATCTCCACATATATATCATGTACACACAAGCTTTCTCTGTCTACAGATACACCTGGAGGCCTTAAGAGAGTAAAAGGAAACACACACACTCATGAAAAAAAAAAAAGGCAAAAAAAAAAAAAGCCCAGAAAAACTCAGAAGGAAGCAGAGTCCCGTATGCACCAGGAATGACGTGAATGACGACGGTGAAACGCCTCAATGATTGCTGCAGCCTCTGGGCTCGGTGTGTCACGGCACGGCCAGCAAACGCCTTCCCGCTCCAGCCGCACCCCGCAGGGCCCCTCGCGCCCGCTGCCCCGGACCGGCCCGAGCGCCGCGCCCAAAGCCGCGCTGCCTGCGGCGCTGCTCCAGTTTCGGGGTGCCCCGCCCCGGCCGCGCCCCGAGCCCCTCACGGCGGAGCGCGGCGCGGCCGCGGGGCGAGGGTTGGGGCACGGCCTCCCCTACCCGGGCCCGGCCCCGCCGGGGGCACCGTGTCCCCCGGCCGCCATTCCCCACCCGGGCCGGAGGACGTGGGGGCCGCCTTACCGGGTGGGCAGCATGGTGCTCGCCAGGCTGTCACAGCGGGGCCGCGCCTGCCTCAGCCACACGGTCCTCCCACACCAGCGACTCGCGGCTCGCCGTGCACAGAGCGGGCTCCGGGCCGCCCGCAGCTGGAAACCCTCGCCCTGCCCACCCCAGGATCCCCGGGCGGCACCGCCCGGCCCTGGCCTGCCCCGTGTCCCTGTGCCCGCGCAGTTTGGCCTCTCCCCGGGGCGGAGGTTGGAGCAGCACTCCGTTAGTCGTCGGGCGGGCCCGGTTGAGCGGGCGGGCCCTGCCGGGACTTGCTTTTAATAGACATCGTGGTTTTTTCCTTTTAATGCTCCGGTTTTTCACTGTGCCGTGAGGAAGGCGGGCTGGCGGCGCTCAGCTGGGCGCTGTGCCCGGAGCCCTGAGGCGCGCCCCGAGCCGTCACACGGCCGTAGGGAAACCCGGCCTCCTGCCCCGGCCCGTCACTTGGTGGCACTGCTAGGGAACGTAACTGAGAGCCTCGGAATTTTCTAAGGGGAAGAGGCTTAAGATCTTGAAGAGTGACGTTATCCCTCTGTACAGTTCCCTGAAAGGAGGGTGTAGCCAGGTGGGGATCAGCCTCTTCTCCCATGCAACCAGAGACAGGACGAGAGGACATAGTCTTAAACTGCGCCTGGGGAGATTTAGGTTGGACATTACGTAGGAGGAATTTCTTCACAAAAAGGGTGCTTAGATACTGAAATGGACTGCCCAGGGAGGTGCTGGAGTCACTGTCCCTAGAAATGTTTAAGGGAAGAGCGGATGTGGCACTCAGGGCCATGGTCTAGTTAGACGGTGTTCAGTCACAGATGGGACTCGATGATCTCAGAGGTCTTTTCCAACCTAATTGATTCTGTGAAAATAGAGCTGTGTTAAATAAGCTGTGTGCTTTGCACAGTCAAATAATCAACAAGTTCAATTAATCAGAATTTCTTTATTCCTGGGAGCTGAAGAAACTTAGAGCAGAGGTGACATGGGGCCTGCACTGGCGTGTGTAGCAGGGGGGCAGCCCCAGCTCTGTGCCAAGGCAGCACAGAGCCCATAAGGACCAGCGCACCTACTGTAACCACGTCTGTACCTCCTGGGGACTGGGATATATACACGTGTCCAGGTGCAGCCCGTGGCTTCCACAGCAACCAGAATGTTTGTGGTTCTCATTGGCCATTTCAACTTGCCAGCAAAACAGTGCATACAGAAGGTACAAGTTAGCAATGACGTTGTTAAGCACACCTTGCTGAAGATTTAGCAAAGACACCAGCAAGATTGGATGAGGATGCGAGAAAACACATTCTGGCAAACAGAAGGTACATTAACCAGAGTACTCACTACTTGTAAGGGTAACACCTGAAAACTAGATGGTCTTTAAAGTCCCTTCCAATTGAAACCATTCTGTGACTCCATGAAAGAGCTGAGGGCGCTATTCCAAAGCTTCTCGCTCATCTGGTCATGGGAAAAAAAAAAAAAAGTGGAAACCTGGTATGCATGTGTGCTGAAGGTTCAAAAATCAAGGCACCATGAAAAGAATCACCTCTGGGCAGTGCAGAAGACTGTGCCAAAGACAAAACTGTGACTGTGACACATAATAAAAATATCTACTTATTGTGCAAACCCCATTAGTTATAAGGAAAAATTTAGATTTCGTAGGTTTCTTTTTAACGGCTGAAATACTTCCCTCTGACTTAAGTACACTGCAGGATCAGAGCCAAAGGGACTTGTACTGTATCCAGATACAATACTTCTCCTGTATCCAAAACTGAGGCCTTGCTGGATTTTTTCCCAACATTTATTTCTAAAACTTTTATACCCCAAATCATTTGCACACATGATATGGATGATTTGTGGATTCAAGCA
The DNA here is from genome assembly GCA_013399195.1 of Dicrurus megarhynchus. Lineage (NCBI taxonomy): Eukaryota > Metazoa > Chordata > Aves > Passeriformes > Dicruridae > Dicrurus > Dicrurus megarhynchus. The sequence continues at coordinate 386,764 of VXAD01001938.1, read as the reverse complement.
GATAATTAGTTATGTCTAAATCCCAAATTCATTAAATTGCATAATTACAAATGACAGATAAAATGTATTAGCCTACAGGAATAGGGTTGTAATGACCTAAAATACGTTTTCAAAGATAATAAAGAAAAATTATGGTCCTTTTATTGCCAGCATATGGAAATTCATGTAGCTTTATTATGTGAAACTGTTAATTTTGCATTTGCCCTGAATTCTGAGCAGTGCTCATGCACTATTTATTTAGTGTTTGTACTATTCTGACAGATATTTATAGTTTTTCTCTCTACGGCCTAGTGTTGATAAATTGTAATTTTAAGTGGCTTGAAAAAAATATCAGAAGCAACTGTGAACTCATAAATATCAATACAAGGTCTAAGTATTAGGAAGAAAATGTTCAGTTGAAAATTATAAGAGAATCCCAAATGTCCAAAATGATCAAAAAATTACAGGTCGATACTGAATATTAACTGCATTTTCTGTATTTTGCTCCAGAGATTTGACGGGACATACAACTTGGATTTAAATACTTGGAAATATTGAATAGGACAATCAAAAATCATTAACTCGCTACATTTTAACGTGGAATAAGGAGTTTTTCTCTTATTTATTACAAACAGAGAACCTCTGAGGCATGAGAGAGGCATTCACACAGGAAAGCAAGTAATCTTTCTAGCAAAGAAGGAAATCAAAAATTAAAATAGGGGAAGAGAGTTTGATTAGCTGAACAGTAAAGAAAGAAAACTGGTGCCCACTTTGAGCCTTTCTGTCCATCCTCCAAGGAAAGGGAACATTAGAAAATTTATATGCAAATAAAAACATGGTTTTGGTACAAGTGCAGATAAAGTCCCATAACTCTCTGAATAAATTGTTAAATTGCATTGCCGTGAAAGGATCTGGGGGAACTGGTTTGGCTATTTCCTGTATCTTCAGACTAGAAAAGACCTCCATCTCTGGGCAGGATGTGGGGAAAACTTGCCTCAGTCACTACGTAACGCTCCATGTGCTTTTATTACCAGCTGTTTATAAAAGTTCCTGTTGCATGCTAAAAAAGAAAGTGCTGCTTGCTATTTTGCACAATTTTTTCTGTTTCTCTTATGAGTAATATTTAGGGAAAAGATACAGTAAGAATAATAAGAATTATGCACATTTTAGATAGTTCTAACCATTTTACCTTCTCAAACGCCAAAGTCTAACCCTCCTGGTGGAAATGCAGATGGATTCACAGTCAGCAGGTTCCGCATGGAAGAAGCTGTAGGCTGGTACAGAAGTGAGCTAATTCAGACTTCAGTGCATGTTTCATTATAACAGATTATTTCAACATTGGTTTACCTTAAAAACATTTGCTAACCACCTGCCAGCACACATATTTGCACAATTTGAAAGAAACCTTGATTCTTTTCAGGAGACTTGCCACTACGCATTCCTTGGAGAGAAGGGCAGATCAGCAGGCTGTGAGCACTGAAGGATAAAATCCAAGCCCTGTGCAGGTCATTAGAGATTTCACATTGGCCTCAGCTATGTCAAGATGACATGAAACCTGCTCAAAGACCAACAGACCTGAGACAAAAGGAAGAAGCTGTAAAATACACACCCCATCAGTCTGATTAAATCACAAACTGAGTTCTTTTAGAATGTTTTTGTAAAGTATTCTCACCATTCTTAATAAACTTACTTATTCTGGAAAAATACCCCTAATAATACATAACTAAATAATTGTACTATAGTCTCTGAGATCTAGATAGCTTAATTAGATATTTTTAGTTTTCCTCTTTTTTTCACTGAATTATCTCCATTTCCTATTGTTTCATGAAACTTTTTTTGACACTTCATGTCAAATTTTTTAATATTTTTTTCCTTCTGCCTTGTGAATTTGAAAGCTAAATCCGATGAACTGTATTAACTGGGGCAACACAACATCAGCATATTTCTGAGCAAGTTAAAGCAGGATTTTCAAAAACAGTCAAGGGAGAATATGTTTGGGTCTTTTTTTGCTGATACTTCAATTTCTAAATCATGTGACTTTTCTGACTTGAGAAGAAAGAAACCAGGCACTTTGTGTTCTTACACAGCAGTAGGTTTCCTGATAGTGTGACTTCCTCTTTGTGAAATGCAAAACAAAGAGAGTTGAGACAACACAAATGCTGTTGTCTTTCACAGAGACAGTATTCCCCATTTCTGATCCCAGTCTAGTCATTTCTAGGGAATTAAATAATCTGTATTCATTAAAGGTATGTAGTTAGGCTGAGTCTGTTCTCTGGTAGTTTATTCCAATTCAGTCTCCCTACCAAATACCCTGTCCTGAGGGATTTCCAGACTCATAACCCATGAAATAAATTTTAACTTTTCTACTACTAGCCACTGGCTGTTGCTTAGTGATTTGGAAATGCTTCTGTTCTTTGGGCATCTCTATTCTTGCTCCAGTAGAGGGTAAACTGAGCCAGTTAGGGTGTTTGCATAAATCCTAAATTACTCTTCCAGGCCTTCAGGCACTTTCCACTGTGTGCTAACACCAGCCACCCGAACACACACTTTATAGACACTTCTTTAGACAATCCTCTTGCAGTATCATGTTCTGTGCTGGTCCCTCTGTCTAAGGCCAACCTTGTAGCTTCTTGGATATGGTGAAAAATGGGGGTTGTGTTGTGAAAGTCAGCAGCATGACTAAGTGCCTTCCCATATCCCAAACCGTTTTTATAACAATTCGATTAAACTAAATGTAAGATTAAGAGCTCCTTTACAATATCTAAGAATGGACATGATAGTGGCACAGCTAATAGAAAAGGGTGAAAAGAAAACCACACATATGGCAAAGACTTGTACTTCTTCTCTGGGTGGCCCAGCTGGTAGGTCCATGGACCACATGCTCATCTAGATCATGATCCAGCTCATTCCTCAGCATACAGCAGTATCTCTAGGTAATATCCAGAGGAAGCACAGGGCTGAGGATAATTCCTCCATCCTCTCATACTCTAAGGTCATGTTGTTGAGTCTACCCAGATGGAATTTTCCTCATCACACCCACCTCTCTCCTCAGTGACATCCGTACCTCCATCGGGATGGCATCGCGGCCTCCCTTACGGCAGACTACTGGCAGATCCCCCTGCTTTAAATCCACTCCTTTGTGCTTCTCCCAGCACAACCCCTTCCCCTCCAGTCAGGCGGGTTACGGTGCTTGTGCCAGACTGGGAAAAGTCCCAAACCCAAAGTTAAACTTCAGTGGTGTGAACCTTTTTCCTTAAGGACGCTCCGGTCCCCCGCGCCCGGGGTTGGATATGGATCACTGCTCCGTGTTTCCTCTAAATACTGCGGCTTTTTTTTTCTCTCTCCCCACCGCGGTGCACGAACTGCCTCCAATGCCGCCCGGCGCTCTGCGGCCAGGGCGGCGCCACGGCTCCTAACACAGTGCCCGAGCAGGGAAAGCCCCGAACCGAGGGCAATGTCGGGCTCGGTTTTCGGTGTCCCGCGGCAGTCGGTGCCGGGAGAAGCGGTGCCGGGGGTCCCTGAGAGCCGCTCCCGCCGCCCCCCCCTGCGCCGCCCAGGGAGAGCGGGCGGGGTCTCGCCCTGCAGAGCCGCCCACGTCCGCCAGGGGGCGCCCCGCGCGGAAGGGGGAGGGCGAGTCACGAGACGGCCGCAGCTGTTGCTGGCAGGCCCGGGCAGGATTCCGGGGAGGGGTGCGGCCATTGGCTGAGGGCGAGCACGGCCGGCGCTCCCAATTGGCTGTGGGCGGGGAGGCGGGGCGAGAGCATCCATTAATAGGACGGCCAAGGCCAGCAGCCCGTACTATCCGAGCCGGGGAAGCCGCGGTAGGAGCAGCGATCACCAGCAGCCGAACGCCGCCGGGACATGCTCGCAGCCTGACTGACCGCAGGTGGCCGCCGCGCCCGGGACACGAATGAAGAAGCAGCTTCTCCTCCTGTTCACACACCGGGGACTCGTCAGCCGAGGGGGCCGCAGGGGGAAGCGTCGCCGAAAATGGCCTCGTTCAGCATCCGTGCCGCGCGTCCCGAGGACTGTCCCGACCTGCTGCGACTGATCAAGGTGCGGGCGGGGTGCGGGGGAACAGCGCTGCCCGGTGCCGGAGCAAAACAAGCTGTTGCGCAAGGGCGGGGGGGCGGGGAGAAGCCGCTCACAATCTCTTCTCTTCCAGGAACTGGCGAAATACGAGGACATGGAGGACCAAGTGGTGCTAACTGAGAAAGGTACGGAGGCTGCAAGAGCTCACCCGCTTGGTGGCTGTGTGACAGCGCCCGTGGCTCAGGTGCGCGTGTATTCTGCTTTTCCAGAGCTGCTTGAGGATGGTTTTGGCGAGCACCCTTTCTACCACTGTCTGGTTGCAGAAGTGCCGAAAGACCAGTGGTCGTCTGAAGGTGAGACTTCCCGATACTTATTATTGGATGCTAAATACACAGAAGCATCATTCGCTTAATATTAACGATTGTAGATGAGGTTCCACCAGTGTAGTGGGGTAGGAGGAGTAGGTTAACTGGTAAAATTCAGTAATGTATACTGATAGTCTGCTGAAGTGGTTGCTAATGCTGGAAGCATGGGAGATCAGGTATAACATAATGGGCTTGACTCCAATTAATTAAATGGCTTTTCTTGTTTGACCCTGACTTACCTTTATGTAATTCTATTGAATCACATTTTTTTCTTTAATTTGTCCCCAATCTTCAGGTTACAGTCTCTAGCTTCGCCATGTACATGGCCCTTCTGTGTACATGGATGGGCGGGGAGGTAACTAAAAGATCCGTTACACAATAAAGTAGATGATCATAATATGAGGTAAGGTCTACAGGGACAAGTGCTATTCCCAAACCTTTACCAAAGACACAGTAGATGACAGAAACATGTTTGCACGCTTCTCTTACAGTATGTGCAGAGTGTTATGGCAGATGTAGTTAAAACACTCAGGGTTTATGTTTGAGTGGGCTGTTGTTGGAAGAGTTGGTTTTTCTTCTCTCTTAAGCCACAGAGTTATAATTGAAGCTGTAGCTTTGCTTCCCTTGACTTCATGGTGGAGAAGGTAAAGAAAACAGTGTGATGCTCTCAGTGGAAGCCTAAGTGGAAGTGCTTGAAATGCTGCTGTAAAGGTGGCCTGTAAATAGGCCTTCTGGCACAGTAGTTACTGAGGAATGTACCTGGAAAGATCCATGTTCTTTAGGGTTTGACAGACTATTCCTAAGGAAGCAGAGCTGGAGTAGTCATCTAGATTGTGAGCTGTTGTGTGAAGTTCTTACCTGTATTCCAGACTGGAAATGAATCAGTACATTGTGCATTATTTTATGGAAAAAAAAGCTGTGTTAACACTTACTGTGACAGTGCTTTTGAGGATTTCAGGGTATGGACAGGGCAATCTTTTTTTATTAGGGTGATACAAATTTGTCAGAACTTTGTATTTTCAATTGCGTGTTTACTTGCAAGCTTCATTTTTAATTGTAACCTAGTATCAAATGTCTGAATGTACCAGAGAATCTGTGTGTTTAAGCATGCATGTAAGACTTAATATTTTTGCCTTTTAAATTCTGACTAGCTGAAGTTACACCATTTGTTTCAGAAACATGTGTCGTGGGCTTTGCCATGTATTACTTCACTTACGATCCATGGATTGGAAAACTGCTGTACCTTGAAGATTTTTATGTGATGGCTGAGTACAGAGGTACCTATTGCAGAATTAGATGAGTTGCTACCCATAGGGCTTTTGTAGATTTAAAACTTAAGTTTCTTGGTTTTTGTTTTTTTAGGACTTGGTATTGGGTCAGAGATTCTGAAGAACTTGAGTCAGGTATGTCTAAGTGCTAAGTCTAAACAAGAATTAAAGGAGGTGGCAGGACTCTAGACAGCTTAAAACATTGCCTGGAGTCTGGTAGACTGAGAAATGCTGCAGCGGCTGCTGGAATGAACTCAGTGATTTGTGGTGATAAACAGTTGCTGAGTAATCTGGCTGGTTGTCACTGGGGCTGTCTCGGGGTGCTGTGACCATGTAGTGTTGGCTTTGCAGGTGGCTGTGAAGTGCCGCTGCAGCAGCATGCACTTCCTTGTCGCGGAGTGGAATGAACCTTCCATCAGGTTCTACAAGAGAAGGGGCGCCTCGGATCTGTCCACCGAGGAGGGCTGGAGGCTCTTCAAGATTGACAAAGAGTATCTCTTGAAGATGGCAGCAGAAGAGTGAGAGATTATTCCAGCAAATAATTTCTTTCTGTGAATATATGTGCTCTCTGAATAAACTCCTTCTTGCTTTCTGTGTATGTACAGTTTGTAGTGGAATAAAGTAGTGTGGATGCTTAATAATGACAGTGCAGGTGTGATTATAGAGTAATTGGTACTGTGATCTGGAGCTGAGGCATCTGTGAAGTTCAGTATGTGCTTGTGTGCATCCTTTACCAGTGTGGGCTTGTAATCCTTGTATATGGAAACTTCATTCTTGTAAGTGTCATTCAAATGTGTACAATGTACACACTGGTAGGGTTTGTTTTAATTATTGCCTTTTATAAAAATAAAATAGTGTTTTCACTTCATGGCCGTAGTTTTGACTTTTAATTCTCATGTAAAGTGTTCTGTCAAATAATATGCAAATTAATAAAAGACTCAATTGACTTCAACCTCCTCACAAGTGAAATGATTTACCATGGTCCCAGTGGGATAGAAATGCACTTGTGTGTCTGTGGGATGTATGTGGTGGCAAGGTTCTGAGCACCTGAGTATTTGAAAGGCTTTGATATCAACCCCTGTTTCCTGTGTGGTGCAGGGCATCCTGGCTTGTGACATATGTTTTTAGGTACAGTTGGAGTCCCTAAATTTGGTTTCTGCTCTCTGGACAGCTGTTGCAGAAAGTCTGGAGCTTGGGACTTCCAGTTACCTGCAGAGCACCTCAGTTGGAAGGGCATAGCCTTGAAGGGAAAGATGCATCCTGGTTGTGATTTCAAAGCCTAACAAAAATTGGTTTTGACTGGTCACATGAAATGAAAGTATATTTACAAACTACACAAAAAGCTCTATTATGTGATTCTTAAAACACCAAAGGAATCCTTCTGGTGGCTTGTGTTTCTGTACCTGATTTCAGGTCAGGTACAGTGTTTCTGCTGAGCCTCAGTGGCTGTGCTGAGCTGTAAGTTCTGCGTTGAGCAGTATGAAACCAACCCTGTTTGTTTAAGCCTTTGTACAGCAGTAGGTGAAAACAATGCTGTTCATCAATTTTTTAGTTATCTTTGAAACAAATTAACAACTTCACAGGTACCATATTTGCCCTTCTCATAAGTTGATGGTGAAAGTGGAAGCATGCAAACTTTGTGCTGCTCTCCTTTTGCTCTCTGGTAACCCTGCAATAAAAGGCTTTTTTTGGCCAGCACTGCTTTCACTTCAAAGGAGGGGAAGAGACTTAGCTGCATTGTAACATAAACTGGTTTAAATAAAACCAGGTTTTAAACCTGTTGGTCACTGCATAAATTATGGGTCACATGGAAGATGTTTCCTCATCCTAGAGAGTAGCGGGAAGTGGCTGCTTCAGCCATGGGAAATGCTGAACTGATTTTAAGAATAAGGTATCACTACCTAGGGCAAATAGAGAGCTGTGTGTGAAACTATTCTTATTTTCTGTTTTGTTTTTGGTTCTAGCTGATGTGTAGTCAGCAGTATGTCAGCTCTGCCCAGGTTGCCCAGAGTTGTGGATGTCTCATCCTGGGAAGCATTCAAGGCGAGGCTGGATGGGGCTTTGAGCAACCTGGTCTAGTGGGTGGCATCCCTGACCATGGAGGAGGTTGGAACAAGATAGTCTGTGAGGTTCCTTCTGACCCAAACCATTCTATGGTTCTGTCATATGGTTCCAGTGCTTATCTGGGCTAAGTCTAGCTGGACTGAGAATGGAATCTGTCACAAAAATTACCTTGATTGAGCAGGTCATGTTCTGCATAAGAAACATCCCTTTCCAGGACTGTCCCTGTGCGGCACCTCAGCAGCTGTGGCAACATTCATACCACACAGAGGAGCCTGAGGTTCAAATCCCTCTTCTACCCAAGGGGACTGGAAATGTGTTTCTCACTTGGCCAAAGATTAAATGCCAGGCTACAAACCTCCCTACCCTTGCTGAGCCTGTACTCTTCTGGAATTCAGTAGGCCAAAGAAAGTGAGAACAAGCCTACCAAGGAACCAGCTCAAGAGCTGGTGATGGAGGCAGAATGGAAAAGAGGAGGTGGTCTCCAGCAGCTCTCACTGAGCATCAGGGTGTTGTATCTTCTCCTTGGTGAAGATGTAGTAACTTCAATGGTTACTGTGTGAGCTGCATTAACCTACTCATCTCATACCTACTGCATCTCAGTCCTAGTGCAATCTGTTTGGAAGTTATTTTAAGCTGGTGCTTCTGGCTCCGTGTATCAGACCAGAAGGTGATTGCTACTAGAGCAGTTTAAGAGTGTTTTTATTTTGAAATTAACAGTTCATTAGATATGTAGGGCAGGCCTGCTTAAATCTCAGGCCCCAGACTTCTAGAGCACAATAAAGCTATCAAAGCTGCATGACTGAATGGAACAAGCTAACTAATTAGGCATTATAATTAGGAAAGTAAGCAGCTTAGTCAAATTTTCAATCAATTTAAAATTGTTTATCGTATCTTGTTCATCTTCTGCCAATGTGGCTTACCATTGCATTTTCTAAAATTCTGATGGAATGGATTCTCAGGGAGTCACAGAAAACAAGTGAGGCAGGGCTAAATGAGAAGACCTTTTCTAGCCAATGGGGATAATACAAAACATTCACAAGTGAAAGGAAATACAGGGACCAACTGTTCAGATACGACTTTCGCTGAGATCCTACTAAGAGGCAGGGTTTTTAAAACCAGCAGAAATATTCTCACAGTGTTGGTAAGAGAGTCTCCAAGTGATGTGGTAATGCTGTGGGTCAAGAAAAGACCAATTTTAAGTTCCCTCAATAACTTTTTCTCAAGCTATGGGAGGACCAAAGCAACTCTGGAACTACAACTGAGACGCACAGCAGAGTGTTTTCTGTGGCTTTAGATGCTGGAGAAACCTCACCTGGCGTGACTTTCCTCGTCTCCAGGACCGCAATTACACCGCCAAGCTGAGTGCCAGCATACGATGGGGGCTGAGCAATACCAGCTGGCTGTGAGCTGGTCACTGGTGTCCCACCAGTGGGAGCCCATCACAGCAGAGACACAGGGCTGGCGTGTGGCCTGCAGGTCAGCCAGCTCTGCCCTGTTCCCCTGCTGCAGCGAGCCTGCCTCCGGGGAAGAGTTAGGGAGTGAGTGTCACCAGCGCCGGTAACATCTGCAGGGAGCCGAGATGCAAAGCTCCTCCTCGCTCTCCCTCTCAAACTCATGCCCCGGGAAGTTCTCCTCACGCTGAGCCAGCCAGCGGAACATTTCGCAATGGCAGAGTTGCCACACTCCCATCGGGAGGGGACAGAAGGACAAACTTGGACGGACTTGCGGCCGGAGGATGCGTCAGCACCATCCCCGGCTGCGAGCAGAGGGAGCGCCGGGCTCGCCGCCCCCTCTCCGCTTGGCCTTTTCCTGTTCACAGGCTCCTGCACAATGATCCGAGCCGTAGCCATAGCGACGGCATGGAAGGAGGCTTTTTTTGTCTACATAAGTTAAAACAAAATATATGTGAGAAAAACAACCCTTCCCCCTCCCCTCTTCTTGTAAAGAGCCTTCGCTGTCCATGTAATTCAAAAAGCCAGTGCAAACTTTTCCTCCGAAGAAGCATGTGGGGGCTTTACTGCATTCCTGCAGGCGGTGTTTTGTCTTGGGAGAGTCGCCGTCCTGGAGCCTGGCCCGCGGAAAGCGGAGGTGTCAGCTCAGGGAAAACACCGCCTCCGTACGGAGAGGGACTCGGGAAAGCTCGGCGTAATTCCCCGGCAGGCAGCGCTGCCCCGGGCTGGAGGCCAGCCCAGGGCTGTGAGTCGTGCCTCCTTTTCTTTGAGCTGACCTGAAGCTTTATTTCCTTCGGCTTGCACAAGCTTCCTCCTCACAGCGCTCGCTCCCCTGGCTCTCCCTCCGCATCCCTCGGGGAGCAAAAGCTGAGCTCAGGAGCTCACACGGACTGACGGACGGCAGCGCCGACGGACGAAACCTGCCCGCTTTAAATCATTCACCTCACGCAACAGACTCGGCTGTGCCCGGTTGTTTTGCTTGCCTGGGCAGGATTGCTTAAATGGGTTTTTTTCCCTTTCTCTTTTTTTTTTTTTTTTCTTTTTAACTCAGGTTTCAGAGAAGTGGCTGCAATTTAAGGGAAGGCCTCAGCTCCTGTCTGAAACCAAGCAGCAAAGCAGCACCGTGCCTGCTGCTAATGTTTAATCTCACTGCAAACTCAAAGCAGGCTCTAACTTCACCATCCAGGAGAGATGGACTCTTCTTTCTTCCCCCAAGACTTGGCTACGTTTTTTTGCTGTCCGGCCGGTTTTTGGTAAATACAACCTTGATGGAGGGCTTCAGAACCCATCAGGAGCTCAGACTTGTCCCCACAAGGAGCTTGTGCAGGAGAGGGTGTATGGTTGAAGACCGTGGATGTGGGCTCTGGGGCAGGAGCACAGCCCAACACCAGTGCAGCATTGGGAGATACACCTCTCCCGACCCTAAGGCCTTGCCCTGCTGAGCTCTGACTTTTTCTGCAATCAGAAACACTCTGTGTTTGATAACAGAATAAAGCACAGGTACACACCTCAGCTGAAAATAGTGAGTGAGGGGGAGGAAATTCCATCTTCAAACCAGTTTCGGTTTCGTTTCACAGATTTACTCCAGGCCAAAGCAAGAGACAAAAAGCCCCAGGGGATAATTAGCTTGAGAGGATGGAAAACAAACACCCTGTTCAGAAACTGCTCTCAGGTAAATAGTTTTGTTTATTTGTGTTTTGAACTTTTCGTATTTTGATTGTTGATAGAGCAGGTGTCAGATGGTCACATCCACTCAAAGGGAAAAGGAACCTCCGTTTTCTTGAACTGTTTCCCTTCTCCACTAAAACAGACTAAAAATAATGTGCTTTGGTGAGATGAAACCAGGTGCCCATCCTCTCCTGAAAGTTTGCTGTACAGTATGATGAGGTGGCTTTACATCTTCCAAATCACCTCCCAGGAACCCACTGTGCAGAGATGGGACATGAATCCCTGAAATTCCTACTAGAAACCTTTCTTCACACAGGGAAAAAACATGAGAGACGTGGTAGCTTTCCACATGAAAGCCCATCAGTGTTTCCAAGTAACTGGATATTGCAGTGTTATTTTCAAAACACACTGGTAAAACGGCAGGGGGAGATTTTGCAAAGCTGGTTACTATAATTGGATGCCCAGATACCACTGTGAAGGTACCTTTGAACAGTCTGTCTTTATTGCTCTCATGATGAGCAAACTCCAGTCTGGGCTCCCTGTGATCTCCCTGAGCTTCCAGATTTGGCCCACTTGAGTCACCGACACACAAACACCACCACGCACCTTGTGCAGGAGGAAACAAGACTCGTAGTTTTGGTCTGTTGTCTCGTGCCTTTTGCAATCAGTTCACATGATAGGATTTGGGTTTCTGCCCCAGCCAGCTTCCTGCCACAGCCTAGGACAAATGTACAAGAACATTTTCAACCACAGCCTCAAGTGTTTTTTAGCTACAGTTGCAGGTACATGGGTCTTTTTCAGAGTTAACAGAGAGGGATGGATCAAACTCTGCATTCACCACTCCTGGAGGTCATAACCTCTGTGCAGAGCTGTAGCTTTGCCACTGGGGCAGAAAATGTAACTTAAAAAGGAGGCAGGGGCAGAGATCCGAAGCACTGAAGGAGGCCAGGTGCAGGGGCTGACCGCAGCCTACCACAGGAAGCCACACACCCAACAGAGGAAGCAGCATCAAGGGAAACAGTTTAGACTTTATCCTTTCCAGATAATGTAATCAGAACAAACTAGAAGACTTATTTCACAAAATCAGAAGTCTGAGAGGTAAATTCTTGGGATACATTAATAATATCTGGATTATTTTTACCTCCCATTGATGTAATTAGCCACAACTCAGTGGATTAGCAAGTACTCGATTTGGTAGTGTAGGAGCAGGAATTATTTTTTGCTGAAGAGCAACAGGCAGAACTGGCAGATGGAGGCAGCAACAAGTGCTAGGATCAAAGAAATAACACCTTATTAATCCAGTTTTAAACAAAAACAAAACTAGCTGAAAATTTGATGGATAGTGGCTGTTCCTTAGCCAGGCAAGAAAGCACACCCATTTTTTGTAACTACGTATTTCTGAAAGCTGTAAAGCTGCCAGGCTGTAAAACAGGGTGATAAACCAAAGTCCATTGCATTACAAAGTACAGCTGGTCCAAATGACAGTGAAGTCAGGACAAGGCTAAAGAATCCCAAAGGAAAACAAAAATAAATTACGTAAGCAAATACTCAGGATTTATAGGCATGAGTTGACTACCTCCTCAGCACAAAGTAATAAAATTATTCTGTATTTGCATGCTGGGTTTGCCATCACCACAATTTAAAATTTGATTACAGAAGTCCTGCAGGAACTCAGAACCACAGAGCTCCTTTACTTGCCATTTGGGCTTGGTGTCAGCAAGCTATTATTTTCTGCTGTTAGAAGCCAAAGCACTTTTCAACCCCACAGCTCAACATAGTCAGACATCCCTGCTTCACTCCCAGGCAGGGCCAGGTTTGCCTCTAGGCACCCACAGCCGTGTGCCTCTCCAGCGCAGTTTGGGCAGCTGGGGCTTCCCTTACACAGGCTTCCATCTGGTTTCTCAGCTGGGGTATTTTCTGCAATAAGCACAGGACTGCAAAAGTGAAACGTCCTTTTAACACAGGTCTAAAAGCAAGTAGAGGTGTAGAGGAGGATGTGACATTATCTCCTGTTTGTTCTTAAAGAAGCTGTTGAGACTTTTGGACCCGAGAAGTGATGGTCCTTTCACTTAAGCTATAAACCATCAGGTGCTCCTGTTTACAGAAGTACAGAATTTAACCCAAATATAAATGCACCTCAGGCACGTGCAGCTTGCAATAAAGGGTTTAGAAGCACCAGTATGCTGTGGGCTGTGCTGGGCCAGCCCTCACCCCTTGCCAGAGCGCAGCCACAACCTCTCAGCTGGCTGGGCTGCCCTGCACGTGCAAAGCCACAGCACCATGGGGACAGTGGCACTTGCAGCTGGTCCTTCTCTTTCATGATCTTTTCTAAGTTCAGCCATGGTGGCCTTACTTTACACAGCTCCAAATAGCACCAAGCTCATCACAGGTGCTGCAGGATGTTTCAGAGGAGTTTCATTGGGAGCTGGCACATGGCAGAGGGGCATGGAGGTGTCCACGAGCAACTGGAAGTTCTCAATCCCTTGGTGCACAAGCACTTGCTGTGCACTGAAGGTCGCACCGAGTACTCCATGGGAGAGACAGATGCCTGGGGAAATGACCACAGACAACTCCAAGTGTCAAATCCTCATAGTGTTGTTACTGGTGATACTGCAGCCAGCAAAACCTGCCTGGCTGCAGCGTGGGGGACACCTGCAGGCTCAGCACCTGCCAACACACACACAGACACACGGTGCCAGCCAATGCCAAGACTGCGTCCTTTTCCAGGGAGGCTGAGCCCCAGCAGCCTCATGACATGGCAAACAGTGTTTGAGAAAAGCCTGGGTTTGTCCGAGGCGGCTTCTCTGCAGCGGGGCTGAGCTGTGGCAGTCGGGATTTAGTGTCTGCTGGGACACCACAGCCAGAATCACAGCTGTGGGCTCGGTGTGGCCCACGGTGGGAGCGTGATGGAGGAGAAACCCGCTGAGGTAAACACAGGCAGACGTGGGGAGCAAGCGTGGGTTCATCCCTCCCCGGGCTTTTGGGCATGCCAAGGGCAGGGGGGGGCTGGCAGTGGGTCTGCTCAGCTGCCAGGCCCCCTCAGCAGCTGCTCTGCATCACAGGGAAAGGAACCTCACACATCTCCTTCAGACAGGGAAGTGCCTTGTCTGAAGAGGCTTTCGGACTGGAAGGTGACAGGCCCAGGGTGTGCTATGGCGCCGTGGACAGCAGCATGCTTGGCTGCCTGTCTCACAGGCCGCGGCCTGGCACACGGGGTGAAACACACACTGAGTTTTATAAGTGAAGAAACACAGTGCCCTGTGGTGATGCAGCAAGTGTTCCCAAAAACAGCTTTCTGCAACACAGCTGGCATGAAACAATCAATATTTTTTCCAGAGAGTCTCTTTTACCAAAACACTGCCAACTCAGCCACCACCCCAGGCCAGGCAAGTACAGCCAGGATGATGTCCAGGGCTGACTTCAAATCAGCCCTCCCTGTGACACCTGAGAACAACCTCCATGGACGTCCAGCAAAGCTGCCACCATTAACTAAATCCCCTTTTTCTCAGAGTAGTTTATTTAATCACATAGTCTCAGAGTTATGTGTGACTCACATCACGTGTGAGTGAGCGCACTTATGCGAGTTCCTCTTCTTCTGCCCCATTAAAGCCATACTTAAAAGACTTTTCCCACAGAGACAGAGTGGAGTTTTACTTAATTCACAGCAAATACAGTCAGTACCTGAGTGATAATGTGCATAAATAATACATAAGTTGTACCTGATCGCGGTTTTTTGTGTAGTTTCCATTAAAGGTGTAGCAGTGAACTTGTAATGCTCGTGTCCAACTGTGGGATGAGTGGGATTACAGTGGGTGAAAAGCTGGCTGAAGGGCAGGGCTCAGAGGGTTGTGGTGAATGGGGCTACATCTGGCTGGTCACCAGTGGTGCTCCTCAGGGCTCAGTTCTAGGGCCAGTTCTGTTCAGTGTTTGGAGAAAAGGAGGCTGGGGGCAATCTCATTGCTCTGTACAGCTTCCTGGGGATGGGAAGTGGAGAGGGAGGTGATGATCTCTTCTCCCTGGGATCCAGTGGTGGGATGAGTGGGAATGGTTCAGAGCTGCATCATCAGGGGAGGTTTAGGCTGGACATTGGGAACCTCTTTACCACGAGGGTGGTCAAACACTGGAACAGGCTTCCTAGAGAGGTGGTCAATGGCCCAAGCCTGTGTTTAAGAGGCATTTGGAGAGTGCCTTTAACAATCTGCTTTGACTTTTGGTTACCCTGAAGTGGTCAGGCTGTTGGACTAGACCTTCTTTGTAGGTCCTTTCCAACTGAAATACTTCTGTTCTGTGTCACAAGGAAGACTACAGAAAGCGTGTTGAAGACATTAAACACTGCATTTTTGTAAACAAATTCATTCTAAGTGTTTTATTCTTGAGACAACTGTATGACTAGAGAATTAAATAAGACAGTTACAACCACCAATTAGAAGTGTGTACTACACCCTCTGTTTTGGAAATTGCTGCCCATTGCAGCCAAGTGCCATGTTTTGTGTCCTTTGTCCAGCCAAAAAAGATATGCTCCACCTGGAACCCCAACGTGTCCCAGCAGGGTGAGGATCTGGTCCCCACAGCAAGGACTGGCAGCCCCAGCTGGTACCTGCTGGCTGCCTCCCTGCAGGTGTTCCAGGGGGTTTTGGCATGGGAGGAGAGCCCACATCCCGCAGAATCCTGTGGTGGGGCTGACTAATGGCCGAGCCACGTCTCCAGTGCAATCACGTTGCTTACAAGTGAGCCCATCTCCTCTCTTTTCCTGGAGGGCAGTGGCTGGGTGCCATTTGGGCTTTTTCCCATGCCTTTTGTTTTGTGAAAAAGGCAGGAGGTCCTATGGAGCTCTGGGCTGCCCATGTCACCTGATGTGTGGGTGTGGGGGCTCAGCATCATCTCAGGACCACCCTCCTTGGGCCATCCCCTCACGAGAGGGCTCGGTGCAGCCTGACCCTGTGAGCTCACACCAGCACTGCCGGCAGCACCCGCTTCCTGCAACCGAGCCCTGAAAATTCCAGTCGGGCACCCGACACCTGCCAGTTTGTTTTTAGTCAGAGGCTCTGCGACACCGGGTTTTATCTGTCCTTCCCTGCCCCAACCCCTCATCCCACTGACTCATCTGAAGGTAAACAGTGCCCAGGTAACTTGGCACTCAGCAGGAAACCCTCACCTCTGCTGTGCCTGATCACAGGTAACCTTCAAGAATGCCCCAGGAGAAACATTTGCTGCACTTTTCCAGCAAAGTATTTAATAATGTCTATCAATCCAAAACCACCACTGCACTGGGATTATCATATGACATATTGGTTGTGTCTACTTATGTTTTCAGTAAGATAACAATGGCTCAGGCTTGTTAATCTATAAAGAGAATTAGGGCACTGTAACGGCACAGGCATGCTTGGAAAGGGCCTGATAACTTCTTTGTTATAAACACAATTTTGCTTGTATCTTTCCTTCCATTTTTTAGTACAAATGAAATAGATCAGATGAATAAATCAGTGCCTAAATCTCCATCCCAGAAGCAAGGAGCCCTTTTGATTGCTTTGCTACAAGTAATTGTTCTCTATGAAATTTTTTTTAAATCTCAAATTAATTTCCTTTTCCTGAAGTCTAAATGTTTGAACATCAAAATGTTTAAAGAAAATATGTAGAACAAAGAGTCAAAAGAAAACTCATTGTGAAATATAATAACAAGACCTTGGGGCTACTGTAGCACCTTGAGTGAAATCAGGGCTGGGAGGGCTACCTCGCTGGGTATCTGCCCACCTCCAGCTTTGTGCATTCTGGAGAAACAGGTTTTCCTCTTACACAGCTGGAAGTCACCCACAAAAATATCCCTTAAGCTTTAACCCTGGGGAGACGTGTGTGGCCCCCTCCAACTGTACTGCTGAGCTGGGAGTAGGAAAGGGGAGAAAGGAGAAGGGGATTAGTAAGAAACAAATCCTTACGAGTGGGGGGAGAAAATCAATAATGGAGAGCGTGCATAAAAAAACCCACTGTAGGTTTTCACTGTGCCCTTCTCAAACCACAGTGCACATGTTTGCTCACTCTTGTTTTGATATTTCTTTTTTTGTTCTGTTTTGTCCCTATCCTGCACTCACAGTGGAGGGAAGGTCAGGTTTAAGGAGCTCACCTGGCCAAGGGTACCACAGTGTTCCCCCAGCCAGGACAGCTGTCTCCTGTAGTTGCCTTCACGTGAGCAGGAAACTGAATGTTAGAAAAACAAACACGCCAACCTCTTCATAAATAAACATTCATAACCTTGAATAGGTCCCTGTTATGCAAGGCACACTAACACCCTTTCAGGGTGCAGGGCACCAGAAGTGCTGCAAAGCTGCTGTTTCCAGGATTTTAGGGACAGCCACCTGGATTTGCAGCCTCCCCATGAGGGGGGCTGCTGCTGTGCCAGTGTGGGGAGACAACCTGCAGGCACCCGTGCCAGCACCACAGGCCCACACACCATATGTGTAGGAATAAGGGCTCCAGGAGCACCAGGAGTTCTCTAGACATGCTGGTGCAGAGCTGTGGTCCCCTGTACCAGGTCAGATGAGGCCACAGGGTCAGCACAGCCATCATGACTAAAAATTAACCTGGCTCAAAACCTTAATGTTTAAAGCAAATTACATTTTAAAAAAAAGTCAGCCTATTGTTTTCCAGCTCTCGAAATAGTAATTGACCAGGTTTTAAGGAAAAACTGTTCCAAAATCCCAAAGTGATAAATGCTGCTAGTGATAACCGTATGAGGAGCTTGAGCATCTGTATATGAGAAACCTTGAAAGCAGGGTTGATGAGGTGCCAGATTTCCTCAAGAAAATTACTGAGGTGAGAGAAAAAATGTAAGGAAAACCTCAGCAAGACTCCCAGGCCACGGGGGTGTTCTGGGCAAAGCCAGGAAAGTCCAACAGAGAGAGGGATCACAAACACAGTGAGACAAAACAGCTGAGAGAAAACAAGTTATTGCAGAGAATTAAGTCAACAATCAAGTATGAAAACATTACAGAATCCTCTGCCTAGAAATCCCGGCACTGAGAGCCTGCATGGACCAGAAAGAGTCCCCACTTTTCCAGTCAGAAAGGACGTTGCAGAATTCTCCTGTTCTCCAGGAGCATCCCTCTGGAGCTGGCAGGTGAACCAGATGGGTCTCATGATGCTCCTCAGCCTTCCTGCAGGCAGAGCAGTCACAGAGCAGCTGCAGGCACAGAGTGGAGAACTCTTGTGCAAATAAAACTGCTCCTCTCACGCATTTCACTCCACAAGGAAAATACAAACATACAGGAAGTCCCACAGGACTACTAATTAAAATTACTGCCTCACACCTCCTTTGTGGTTATGATTTTATTTACTGCAGTTTACTTACATGTGATGGCTATGAGTTTATTCATGTAGTAGCCCTCCAGGACAAAAATCAGGCTTTGAGCACAGCACATCACATTCTTAGTTCAGAGACTTGTGGCCTGAGGTATGTAGAGTTCTGCACATCTTTGTTGCACTTTACCTCACCCACTGGGAGCCTAAAATCATTTGGGTTTTTTTATCCCATAGGTCTGTTACTTTTGGGTGTGAGTCACCCTGGGCTGGCTAGCCCAGGGCAGAGAGTGATTTTATATCACTGCTCGTCTAACATTCCTCAAACAAGAGACTCTCCTTAGCAGGCTAACCTCATCTGCAAATAGGATAATAGTGTAAAAACAATAATGCTAAAAACCGACCAGTGAATATCTGGCTTTTTTAAGAGCTCAAGAAGGGTTATGGCAGTAAAAGAGGATGCACTCACATTTATGTCACCTCTTTTTTCCACAAGCTAAGCCTCCTTCCCCTTTACTGTTTTATTCTTTGTCAAAACAAGAGTTGCTGATTTTAGCATCTGTGTATTTTGCTCTGTTGTATAAGGAGAGATCATACTGATCTTACTCCATCAAGGCAGAAGTACAGCCAAAGGTTGTTTGACCCCAGGGACGTGTCCTTGTACAGTTGGATGCTGTGCAAAAGCTGCTAAATGCCAGAGGACTCCAATGTTATGTATGAATTGGCTCGTTCTCCCTCTTGGCAGGGATAGAGAGAGGCGAGTAGCGCACATTTCTTTCTTCCTCCAGCCAGTAACAGCTCATCCCTTTCATTGTCAGATGAACCCGGAGGCGAGTACAGGAGAGATAAACACAACAGACCGTGCCTCACTGACCTCCCTCTGAACCACAGACAGGAGAGTGAGTCCTTTGCTCCTGGTAGAGCTGAGTTTTCTCCGGCACCTTCACTGAGTTTGGTGTGAGGCGCTGTGCTGAGCCCCGCGCCTGTCCCGGCGGGGCTGCTGCCTTTGTTCCCTGCGTGGCACCGCCGGGGCCGAGCCTGACTCACTGGCAGCTCCCGATGCCATTCCTCATCCCTGGCAGGATATGAAAAATGTGTTAAGCCTGGCACACGACAGTAAACATAATCCTTTGGGCTGGCTTTGGTGCTTTCACCAGCCGGTTTTAGTCTGGGCAGTTTGTAAATGATGCTTTTAAGACAGAAGATCAAAATCCCTCTGGCGCGGCTCCTCAGTAAATGCAAAGATGACCTCAACGCGCTGCGCTGAATTACAAAACTCTCTCTTTTTTTTTTTTTTTCTTTTTTTGTCCCACGCCGAAGTATCAGCGCAGTGCTTTGAACTGAGGTTACCTTTATGATTCACGGCATGAATGAGCACTTAGTGTGCGCATACAAGAGCCCTGTACGAATCAGGAAATGGCTCTTTCAGGTCTCCTGACAAAAGGAAGTGAGTCTGAAGCTTGCTAAAGTTACAAAGAGGACGTTGGTGAACTTAATCTGGGGCAGGGGGTGGGGGGAAGGGAAGAATCCCTTTTCTTCTCACTGAGGATTGATACACAAACTCCCCATGTTTCTGTACATCGTTTTTAACAACAACAACAACAACAAAACTTAAAGGGGCTAAAACTGTGGTGGTGAGGGCCGTCTCCAGCTGCCTGCCTATGATCCCGAGGTGGTACGTGCATACAGCCACGAAGACACTTCTGGCTTCGTGCTTCAGCATCCCCCCCTTGGCTGGGGCAGTGAGAGCTTTCCTCCATCCCTGGGGTCAAGATGTGAGTGGGCAGGGAGGGAGCATCGCGGCACACCCCTGCTCGGGGCACCCTGCCCTCCTCCTCTGCCCGCGGAGCGGGGGCACAGCAGGCTCCAGGGCGCCTCAGCACCCCCGGCCAAGCGCTGGATGTGGCTCACTTTCAGTTCAAAGAAACCGATTGAACTTCTTCAAAGGCACGGGTGCTGCGCCCTGGAGTTGAGCGAAGGTACTCCAGGTAAAGACATGGAAGATTCAGATGCAGTGGGACAGAGAACAGCGGATTTTGACAGATTTTGGTACGGAACGTGGTAGGTCCTGTGGCTTTGCACTGTAACGGCCAAAGCAGAAAGAAATTAAGTCCTCCGTGTGAGGTTATTCTTTTATCCAGGCATGCAGGGGCTGAACTCACTACTCCCTTGAAATGCACATTGCACAAGTCCCTGGAACAAGATAAGGTGCTCTCCGGCAGCCCTCCAGCACTTGTCTACACAGCCCCAGCGGGTGAAGGACTGCACCAACAGCCTTCCTGCCACAGCATCTGTCCCCTCAGCCTCAAAGCGTGGAGCAAATGACCCATCTTGTTACTTCATAAGCTGTCTTACAAACTTCAGGTTAGCTTTGCCAAGCAAGATTCAGACACCCAGACTAAAGTGCATCCTTTAGCTTTAGTGTCTATCAAAATAAATTCTTGAGTCTTGTAAAGGTTTGTCTTCACACTATAAACAAAAAGAGAAGTTCCCTGACCAAGCTGTCCCATTGTCCCCACTGCTCCTTTCACAGTGGGCACAGACTCTGGGATCACGAGCACAGCTCAGGCTGTGCCATGGCTATTCCCAGGCACAAATAAGCAAGTCAGCTGGGATCTCCCTCTCTCCAGAAGATCCAGCAAAGCTTACCCATAACAGGATCACGCCTCAGTAACTGGGGCTGGTGATGGAGCACTATCCAGTTTACCTGCCACATCTGGACACAGCACATGTGACTGACTGGCTTTGAGTGTTAGTTGGTAGATTTAGACCTTCAAATGCACACACACACAAAAAAAGAAAAAGGGTAAGGAGGAGCCAAGAGACCTTAGTCTAGTGCAGGCATTGTTAGGTCCATTTCCAATGGAGCAGAGGGAGGGAGGAATCTTTTAGAGGGAGCAGACTGGTAACCAGCTGTGAGACATCCTCAGGCCACCTTTGATTTTGCCAGTTTTCATCAGTGAAATGGCTACCAGTAACACCAGCTTGAAAACGTGGCTGTGACAGCGGCACTCTGGAGGAATCCATGAACTTCAAGTCCAGCTCAGACCTTCCTCATTAAGCACAGATGGCCAGTGATGAATTTCACTGACCTGAAATAGGAGAAAACACCCCAATTGCATCAATATACCAACATTTTTTCCAGAGGGACCCTAAGAAAGCTGCCAGCTCCAGTCAATTTAAGAACCATATACAGTCAAAAAATACCAGAATCAGCTAATGGTACAGACTTAAGAGGTCAGGGGGTTGCTGCACAATTAGAAACTTTTTTTTTTTTCTGCTAAAACAACTTCTGCTTTGTAGTTCAGATATTATTATCAAATGTTTTCCTTGTAAACAAGAAGCTTTTGTACCTGTCAAAACCCCTCTGGAAGGGGGTTAACCTAGGCAGCTGCCAGGCCACCCAGGTGCAACAGCCAATGCTGCTGTGAGAGGCTGCATCCAGGAAGGTCCAGCAGGAAGTCATGCAGGCCTTCCCAGCATGCCTGAGCAGCCAAAATGCTCTTTGCTTTGTCAATAGCAGTTCATTATGATGAAACTGGCTTTAGAAGCAGCTCAGAATTTATAGGAAGGTACAGAAATAATCATAACAAAACAAAAAAGGGAAAAAGAAACGCATGCAGCAGTTTATATTTGTCCGGAAGCAAATGTGCTCACACGGAGGTTTTCTGGGCAATAAACAGAGCAGTAACAAGTCTCTTCAACTCCCAGGCCACTTTTTTCTCAAGGGGTAAAATGCAATTCCCTCCACATCAATCCTGCTCTTTACTGCTCTCCTTGAAGGTGACAGATGCAATGACAAATGCTCCAAAACATCTGACTTATGACTGCTGTGAAGTCTGTGTCTGGGGCCTCCTGCAGTCAGAGCACTGAGTCTTAACCAGAGTTTTGCAATGAACACTTGTAGCAAAATCCTGTGTGTTTCCTGAAGGCTGCAGGATGGCACACATTTACCTGGGCTAACTGGATTATTCCAGGCTGGTGATGCTCCTTCTAGCAAAGAGAGGCCTCGCTGTCACTTCTGACATATGACATGCTGCCTACAAGAATCCTGATCCCAACACAGGGCCAACCTGATGACCTCCAGTTCTACAACTTGCACATGCTGCAGATTGAAGACAGTGTTTTTAAGAGAGAGCACTGCAACCTCTGCTGCAGCCACTGTAGCCGAGGATGCTGAGATGAGAACACTGTTTCAGCTACACACAGTCCAGTTACCAAGCCAAAAAGCCTTCAAGTGGAAGGATGACCAAACATGAAGCTTGGGTGGGGAATATACCATCTTTAGCCTACATTGTAATACCCACAGGCAAAGTCTGGCAAAAGATAACACATGCACAATTTAGTTCCACGTGTGCACACACACACGCATATATATATGTATACACATCAACAATGGTCAGCTGCTCTCCTGCTCCTCATTAGGAAGGTCTGTGCCAAGAGAGTTGAATGTTTACAAACTCTTGGGCTCTTACCAGCATGAAACTTTTTTTTTTATTTCCTGTAGTTATAAAATCCAGAAGACATAAGGAAAGGATTCCAGCTAAGGCTGTCTTGCTCACATTTTGGAACCATCTCCTTGTCATGTGTGTATGCAGGTGCTTGAAGGCAGTCATTTCCTGCTAGATAAAAGCATTCTGGTTTGATGTCAATCACTTGGGACATTTTTAAGCAGCAGTGTAAATATGCAGTATGAGGATGTGATCAAGTGAAAAGCATTTAAGTGGTATTTATTTAACCCAGGATTTTTAAAACATGCACACGTGTGTATGTAAACAAATAACTGAATTACCAAGTAATCATATCCTTAAATGCCAATGTGGCATATGTCAAATATTGAAATAATATGAAACTGAAAAAAATACAGGCATCTAAAGCTGTATTCCTAATTCTGTGGTAATTATTCTCTATGTGATATGAGAATGCATAAGTGAAGAACTGTCTTTAAGGACAGAAACAAATCTATGTCTGTACCACAGGAGTGGTGTAAGAGAGCAGTTACAGCTCTATTTCCCAAATTTCCTTTCCACTACTGACAAAAACACTACTTTGATCCTCCCAAGTCTGCTTGAACTATGTTGGCAAGTTTAAGTAAAAACAAAACCACACACACACACAGAGCTCCCAAACCCCATGCAAGAACTCTTCTCCCTATATCCACATACATCTTTACCAGCCTAAAACAATCATAAAAACATGCACTGAACATGTTGGGAGATACTGTTTTTCTCCCTGAGGCAACCACATGACTTATTGCCTGTACTAAAAAAGGGTTGGCCTGTTTTACAATGCCCACACAGACTGGCATTCACACTGCCAAGGTCTGTTTGTTTTTCTCTAAAAGTCTGTGGAATATGCTCAGCTGGAATACCTAAGCATGCAATAACAAAGATGTTTAAAAGTATTTTGAATCTGATTTACTTTGTATTTTCTTCCCTGCTCTTTTTAGAAAGTTAATGTATCATACAAACACGTATTTAAGTTCATCCTTCCCCCATTCCTCATATTCACTGATTAATTAAGCAGCATTTAAGGCTCACCAACACAGCTTTAAATGCTCTGAGCCACTTGGATTACAGTAACTTGTAATGCATCAAGCCCCGAAAGAGGGACTCATGGAAATGACAACAAATGATGAAAGGGTTTTATTGTGCAAAGATTTCAAAATGCTGGAAATCCTTTTGTATTTCCCTCCACATCACTTTTTCCTCCCCTCCCCTGGCTGGGAATAAGGAAACAGCCAAGTTATTCTATAGCTGGTTCCCACCATGGTAACGTTCTGGTTCCCATTGTGCTGCGCATTCAAGCAAAAACAAGAACAAGCATTAACAGCTCCATTCCCATCCATCCGCCAGACAGGAACTCACAGATGCTTCATTACACACCTCCCGCTGGCACTGATGAGCCAGAGGACTTGTACAGAAAGGAGGGGGGAACTCAGACAAAACACAAGAGTCATTGTAATTGCTCCCATTCCCAATTCTATGAACTCATGTGAGCCAAAACATCCTACTACGTTCAGCTTTCCTCGCTGGTAAAAAATACAGGCACTGTCAACACCACCTCGAGAACCTTTCAGATTGTGCAAACATCACATACGTGAGTTTAAAGAAGACAGGAGGAGGGGAAAAAATGTAAGATTTTCTGTAACTGGAATTTTATTTTATATATAAATAATAAAGAGACTGAGGGATTTTGCTACTTGCAATGTTGATCCTGCAATGGGACAAGCATTGGCAGACTTGAGTCCCACTACAGAACAGAGGACGAAGTCTCAAGACTGACCATAAACACGTAGTGTCCTTTCACAGAAGCCATACCAGAAGCTTGAGCAGCAGATCATCAGACTGTCCTGAGGCAGAAGGCAGATTAGTCACATTCAAAATGGATTCAGACGGTTTTCATCTTTTTCTTGGGAAATTGTTGCTCATATCTATATTTTTATTCACCTATAACCAAAGAAAGGGGACAGAGGTTAAGGGGGAGAGGGAAGGAGGGAGAAAGCAGAATTAAATTTACCACAAGCCTTTCCTTTCCATTTTTAAAGTGCAATTATAACTTTTTTTATTTGATGTGGCAAGTTGATCAAAATTTGTTTGAGGAATATTCTCAATACCAATTTGCTTGCAGTAGAGATATTTAACTCTTCATGTTACTGACATTAGAGTACTGATGATCATGTCTGTTCTAGAGACCTTGATTCCCATAGTTGAACTAAATGGAAATACAGAAGAGAAAGAACACCTCACAGCAACCAAACACCAACTGGAATCTTGTATAATAAACCAACTTTCTCAAAAAGAATTCTTTAAATTCCCATCAAATGCATGTTTTCTTAATCTTACTTATTCTGGTGTAAAACTAGGGCAATTTAACTCGAAGAAATGGAATTACATGAATATAGATCTGGAACAGAGTGATATGCTATCTTCATGGAAAAACACAAAACCCTGTCACTTCTGTGCAACTCCTAAATGCAACAGCTGGATAAAATTAAAGCTTGCTTCCTCCACAGTGGGATGTGGTTTCAGCTGAAGTTTGCGTATACTTTTTGATGACAAACAAACTATAATAAAGGAGGTGCAACGCTGCTGATTTTTGGAAGAGAGAAGTATGTTGTTGTCTTCAACCCCATATGATTTTGGCCTTGGCTGACCATTCAGAGTTCAGAGACCCATGCTGTGTCAAATCATTGAGGAAATAAGATTGTCTTTATTTTAGTAACCACATTCAACAAGGAATATTACCAACAGTTGAAAATGCAGTGAGACTTTCAGGACTGATCTCATCCAGAATAAAAAAATGTGTCTTTTCAAAGATCACAGCAGTGTTCTCCAGCCTTTGGGATCACCCAAATCCAACAAAACATCTGGACTTGGGTATGGAGTTAAATGACTGGATTTGATTTCAAGCACAAGTAACAAATTGCCACCCCTGCAGAGCAGCTGGACTTGATACTGAATTGAACTTTCACCATCTGGTTGCCCTAGGTCAAAAATCCAGCGGTTCCCTTCATGTGTCTCCCCCAGAAACAACAGAGGTGAAGCACGTAGGTTTCAAAATCAGGAGTACCCAGGTACTTCAAGCTCCTGGGCAATTTATCTTCACTTTCTTAAAACCTTCCTCAAACAAAGAAAATGTGCCTGAAGCAAAAGGCTGACATTTCAAAAAGTGAATAAAGGCCTAACAGAAATTATATTCATAGCAAGAAATTCTAAAAGAAAAGAAAACCTATTTATGGATTTCTGCTTGTAATGAACCTTGGTATTTGTGCAGTGTCACAAACAAAAGTTCAGTTTTCTTGGTTTTTTATCATTTAGTAGCTCTGTCCTAGTTGACAATAAGCACAACAATATTCCAGTGAATTTTAGAGAGGCTTTTCTTCTTCTTCGTTCTATTGGGATTCTTTACACATAAAAAAAACTTTTAAATCCTCCTCTTATTTTTTTAGTTTTTATTTTATGTGACTATCTTACAAACTACTTGGAAAACATGTATTCCTAAAGACTTTATATTCATAGCTCTAAAGGAAAAACTAAGGTACTCAGTACATCACCCAGTCAACAACCTCACACTGCTGTTGTGAGAATCAGCTATAGCAATTAAAACCATATCAAGGGAGCCAATATTAAAATCTAGGTTTTCTTTCAAAGCTGCCCACGTAACAGTGGAACATTGCTGCTCAGCAGATGGGTGCATTCTACCACATCTGCAAACGTATGTGACTGATGGTGATGCATGGGACAAAAATTGGTGCCCTTTGCCAGATCTGGACTCTATTTACACACTTGGCAGTAAGGAAAAAAAAAAAATTTCTGGTGACTGGAACGCTGCATATGAAAATGATGAGGAGTCCCTACAATGCCAGGATCACTTTCTGATGAAAAGTATGTTTTTAACATGATGCAAAAATAATACAGGGCAAAGAGAAACAAGTAGAAAACATGTTCAGAAGAGAAATTCTTTATCAACTGATAGCAGAGCAGGCATCTGACAATGTGCCCTAAATGATGTCCAATTATGTTATAATTATTTGTAATGAGCCTCAAATACAGAGCAATTTTTATCCTATGAAACCAAACCATCATAAAAAAGTCAAGAGTATGTTTTTGTTTTGCTTTTCTAGAAACTGTAACCATAGGACTTGCTTGAGTTTAGAACACAGCCCCAAGGCCAAGTCAGAACTGGTATCTCAACTTGAGTTTCTGCCTTGGAGAACCTGGAAATGCTGCCTCCATTTCCTCCATCTCTTCATCCCAACAGGACTCATTTGGGAGCTGCACTAAGATGAAAGGTCAGGCACATCATGGACTGTTACAGGCTGTAAGGCAATGCTGTACCTTGGCACGGACAAATCTTTAGAGAAAACTTACCAGCAGGGAAGAGGTTCCTTTTCCCATCCTAATACTTGTACAAGTGTGACAAAGAAGACAAAGAGGTTTTTGGTATGTGAGGCAGAAATGGGAAGAAGAAAAAGAAAATAAAAGGCCAAAACCAAACACTACAATCACAAGACTTTCCTCAATTAATTCAGAACCCTTCAAGCAGACATATATTTACTTGTTATGCTCTAAAGATGAAGAATTTAGATTTCTTAGCTTAAACAGTGTTAAGCAGTGCACATATTCTTGACAAATTTTAGGACAAATAAAATTATCTGTCCCCACTTTCCTCATCATTATGAAGAAAACTACCAGTCAAACTTTGCAAATGTTCAGCTTTTTCAAGTTACTCTGCTGTTTAGCCACGAATTGTTACCAGTCTTTATCCTTTACCTGTTTGATGCCAGGTGATGTAGCATTTTACTTCTGAGTATGCTCTTTATTTGGAGCAGCATGGACTTCCAGGGGCTTGTCACCCACTGCATCACCCTTGAGGAAGAAAAATTGTGCACAAAAGTTCAATTGAGACAATCCAGGATTAATGTTTTTGCCAGAACAGAAACCCTCTTCAAAAGCTGGAACAAAAATGTCTCGCAAAATCAAGTGGCTCATGAGACTAATTCAGTGTAATACACTCAAATATGATCTACCAAACGCTTTCTAGACTTTAGTCTTCCTGTCGTTAGCCAAGCAATTAAAGGATTTGAAAGAACAAGTATTTTCAACAGAAGTGCTTTAATTGACTCATTTTGCCTGTATTAATAACAAAGGATGAATACCCACAGAGTAGTTGCTATTTTGCATTCTCTGAATTCTGTGTGGATTTATACAATAGGCCTCTCTTAGCACATATCCTCTTAGAGAGTGTTCTCACACTTTCCCCAACATAAATGACAGAAATCAAAGAATGAAGAGAAGCTTGTTACAGGGTCTGGTCTATCTATTTGCCAAGATGCTATAACAAACAGGCAATTGATTATAGCTTTAAATAGATATTGATAAAAAAGTACTTAAAGGGCCACACACGTAGCTTGGGGACTGAAGCACATGACATACAAGGACAGGCTGAGATGAGGGTCTGTTCAGACTTGTGAAGACCACACAAAGGGGGAACCTAACTCCTATCCACAGTTCCTTAATGGGCATTTACATATTTGGAAGAGCCAGGTTCTTCTCAGAGGTTCACATCCAAAGGACCGCGAGAAAAGGACAGAGGAGCATGGCAAATTTCTCTTAGATCAAAGGACAAAAAATTATAAATACATCACACCATCAATCACTGGAGCAGGTTTTCCAGAAAACTTTCTAAATCCCTGGAAATACTCAGCAGATGACTGCATAAGGCCTGAGCCACCAAATCTAATTTTTAAACTGTCTCTGCTTTGAACAGGGGTTTGGGTGAAATGACCAGAGGTGGCACTCACCCTCAATTGTTCTTAAATTCTACACATGGAAATTAAATGGCATTTCCTCCCTATTCTAGAAGGCTATTTTTACCAACTCTGTATTTAAATAAAGATATGATTGGTGACAGCCAACATGGCTTCACTAATGGCAAAGTGTGCCTGACAAATGTGGTGGCCTTCTACAACAGGGTTACAGCAGTGGTAGATGAGGGAAGAGCGACTGATGTCATCTATGACTTGTGCAAAGCACTTGACACTGTCCTGCAGGACACCCTTGTCTCTAAACTGGAGAGACACTGATTTGATGGATGGGCTACTTGGTGGGTAAGGAATTGGCTGGATGGTCACACTCAGAGTTGCAGTCAGTTTGATGTGTGAGTGGAGACCAGCAACGAGTGGTGTTGCTCAGGGGTCAGTGCTGGGAGCGGCGCTACCATCTTTGTCAGCAGCAAGGAGAGTGGGATCGAGGGCCCCCTCAGCAAGTCTGCCAACACCACCAAACTGTGAGGTGGTCAACACGCTGGAGGGAGGGATGTCACCCAGAGGGATCGTGACAGGCTTGAGGGGTGGGCCCATGTGAACCTCATGAAGTTCAGCAAGGCCAAGTGCAAGATCCTGCACCTGGGTCAGGACAACCCCATGCACAAACGCAGGCTGGATTACACAGAGAATGGATTGAGAACAGCCCTGGGGAGAAGGACGTGGGGTTGCTGGTGGATGAAAAGCTCAACATGAGCCAGCACTGTGCCCTTGCAGCCCAGAAACCAATCCTGGGCTGCATCACAAACAGCGTGGGCAGCAGGTCTGCTTCACTTCTGGAAGACCCACCAGGAGTGCTGTGTACAGCTCTGGGGCCTGTGACATAAGAAGGATGTGGACTTGTTGGAGCAAGTCCAGAGGAGGCCAGGAAGGTAACAGGAGGGCTTGAGCACCTCTTCTACAAAGACAGGCTGAGAGAGTTGGGATTGTTCAGCCTGGAAAAGCGATGGCTTTGGGAAAACTTCTATCTAGCAGCTTTCCAGTACCTAAAGGAGGCCACAAGAGAGCTGGAGAGGGACTTTTCACAGGAACAGGTAGGGATAGGACAAGGGGGAATGGTTTTAAACTGAAAGAGGGCAGGTTTAGATTAGATATTGGGAAGAAATTCTTTGCTGTGAGGGTGGTGAGGCACTGGCACAGGTTGCCCAGAGAAGTGGCTGACACCCCATCCCTGGAAGTGTTCAAGGACAGGCTGGATGGAGCTCTGAGCAACCTGGTCTAGTGGAAGCTGTTCCTGCAGGGGGTTGGAACGACGTGATCTTTAAGATCCCTTCCATCCCAAACCATTCTATGATTCTGCTAATGTGATGGAAATGCTAAATGTGATGGAAAATGTAACAAAAGAAGCCAGAAGATACTGGAAAACATTTCAAAGAATGGGTCAAATTTATACATTACCAATTAAATACAATAAGGCACCAAGTCTATGTGATCCTGCATATGCTGTGCCAAAGATATGGACTCAATATATCAAGATTCAATTATGAAGATATTTCTTAAATGTCTTATTCAAAAAATGCCTAGCAAGACCTTTAAAAGGTAATTCTTTCTTCCAAAAACCCATTTTGTTTTGATTACTACCCTGGATATTTCATAGTAGAGGAAATCACATCCACAAACCACACCCATTTCAAAATAATGATCTACTCTGTAATTTGCCTGTACAGGAACTTTTAAGTTATGACATTTTACTAAAATTTACAATGAAAAATCTGACTAATGATGCCTCATCTCAGAGTTTACTCAATCCTGAACAAATGAACTAAAAATAAGCTCCTCACAGAGAAGTCTGTGTTTTTCCAGTTTCTTGTTTTAACTCGTAAAAAGCAATTATTGTCTAGGTAAGCTTTTTTTTTTTTTTTAATTTCCTGAAAGAGGAAAGCAATCCAAAGCAACACACACAAATACACAAGAAAACATGGGTCTTGCTAAATTCCTTTGTTTCTACAAGCTCAGAAGATCTCATCCCAGGGTTTGCCTTCAGTAGAACTATTAAGCCTGAGTTATTCAATTCAAGCCAATCCACTATCATTCCTCACACAAAGTCATTTGCTGAATTAGCAATTAAGAAGTTTTTAACTCCATCCACTGTGTAAGCCCAGTGTGTAAATAGTGAGCCTAAGTGACACTGCTCAAGCAGTAATGTGACTTAGCCAGAAAAGGACTTCCTGTGGCACAGGCACATAATTTTACAGGAAAGTGCCAAAGTCCTCTAGCACACCCAAAACCAAGTCAGAAGCAAAAAATGTGTTTAGATCAATGACTCAGAAGACAGACTTCCTCTGTGCCAGGGTACCCTCTCATAATCAGAAGCAGGCACATATTCAAGACAGACTGTCTACTTTCTGGCTCAACACAACCACTCCATAACAAATCTGGGTGGCCAGAGGAGTTCACACATCAGAGCTCTATCCCACAGCAGAACAGGAAATATTTTGCATTCTTGTGTTAATGACTGTTTCAAGTGAAAGGTAACCAATCAGAAATCTCCATAATACATTCATTATAAAATGTTCAATACATTGGGATACCTTGGGATTAAAAAAAAAAAAAAATCATTATTTGAAACTAAAAATAACACTGGAACTACGGGGACTGTACAGTTTCGGTATATGAGTTCTTAAAAAACACCCCAACTTAGCTCACACAGTATCTCACAGAGATACACTGAGACCTAAACTTTAAACAACAAACTTTACAAAAAACCCACCATGATTACTCTGAAAATTTTCCTACCATACAAAGAAAAACTCCCCAAAGCAAACTAGCTAAATGTCAAACCCCCAAATGTGTGGTGCCTTTTGTCCTTACGTTACAGCCGAGCCAGGTGCAGAAGTTTCCGTTGCTATCTCAGAAGTCTTGCAGATGGTCAGACCCTTTTACACTAATCTTAGAAATTATAACTTCAAACGTACCTAAGATAGGTATAGATCTTTTATGCTTATAGAAACTCTTGAAAGGAAAAGTCTGGCCACCAGAAAAAAAACAGCAGCTGCAAAAGAAAAACAAAGGCTCACCTGGGCTCACAGATTAATCATTTACCTTCTGTCCTCATTTGTTTGCAATGTATTGCTTGGAATAAAGAGAACATCACTGCCTTACTTTATTCATCCTCCCCCAGTCAATCAGTAACAACTTCTTTAAGTTGACCTTGAACTTAACTCTCACAAAAATATGAAGTACTTTCAAAAATGTTGCTCTAAGCCCTTAGAGAGACCAACTTTTTGCAGAGTAGATTCTTTCTGTCTGTCCCACCTCTAAAACATCTAAATTCCCCACTGCCCATACTAAGGATCCATTCCAAAAGAAGTCATATTTCTTACAAGTTTCATACTGTTATTGTTCTTACTACCAAACAATAAAAGGAGGGGATGTGACAGGAAACAGCATTTTCTGCCAGAAATAGATGTTTATCTTTTAGTTCAGATGACAAAGCTTTTGTCTGCCTGTTCAGAAGCTACCAAAGCCAAGCCTGACAAGCATTTTCTGTAGAAAGAAGCTCTCTCAGCTGCTTATGGTGTGTTCTAAAAGATGACCAAAACACAAG
The DNA here is from genome assembly GCA_013399195.1 of Dicrurus megarhynchus. Classification (NCBI taxonomy): domain Eukaryota; kingdom Metazoa; phylum Chordata; class Aves; order Passeriformes; family Dicruridae; genus Dicrurus; species Dicrurus megarhynchus. The sequence continues at coordinate 354,773 of VXAD01001938.1, read as the reverse complement.
TGACTTAAAAACCCTCTTAAAACACAATTTAAGGTTCGTTATGGTCACAATCTGTGATGCTGATGGGAAGGCTCCCCAGTCAAAACAATGACACCACAATTTTCAACAGAGCTTTCAGGTGAGGAAGGTACTGGTCCACAATTTCCTCGACACTTGTTTTGAGCAAGTACAGGAAATCAGCCAAAGCTGAGCCCTCTTTGCACCTGGAGACATTCTGTAACCAGCTAGGACTTAATAAAATACCCAGAGATCGCCACAGAGATAGATTTTAAATATTTATATATTTTGCATGTGTAATAAAAACATATGAGTTTAAAAATTGTATGTATTATGTATTAGTACTGCTAAGTCATTGGTGGTGTCCATCAGCACACCAGACAGGAATTAAAACCAAGTAATACTCCATAAAAGTTTCTCTCAGTCTCTGAGGTTGAGAGGGAAATTAAGTTTTCTGCAAGATCTTATTACTACTTGGGCCAAAGTGGGAAAGGATGTATTTAGAGCTGCAGCGCTGTTCTGGTTTTACACAATTTGGTCACTTCACGGAAAACAAGGGATGACCAATTCAGTGTTGCTGGGAGACAGAGAATCCAAAATTGTTAAAAATACAGCAGAAGTCTTTGAATGGTATAGAGACAAGACAAAGTGAGAACTAAGTCAAGAAAATTGTTTCTCTGTGTGCTTTGGTTTTAGCAGAGGGATTTTATCCTGACATCCTGAAGAGCTGCATCCTTCACCAGCATATTAAAAACATTTATCTGACTGACTTGCTGTATGGAGGGGCTGCAGCCACAGTGTTTTGAAATGTAGGCACAGAAGGTCCCAGAATTCATCTTTCTTGGCAGAACTCAGAATTCAGTTGATATGACCTCAATTTGGCACAGGTTTTTGTTTCATAAAACCTTCAGAAAATTAACATACCACATTTATTTTAATGACATATTGCTGCACAAACATGAAGTTATGCACAGCTGTGGTACCTATGACTATCAAACAAATTATGAGCAACGTAACAAATTAACAGAAGCCAAGAAGAGCCACCCATATATTGCTTGACTATTTGCAAGAATCCTTTGTGTAGCAACAGGAAAATGCTGGAGTAAATGTCACAAAAACAAAATAACGTCTTTTGCTCTGCCATAGTTTCATGAAATGGGTTACATCTGCTGCAACAACAACTCAAGAGTAACATTTAGACCTGTCTTCACTAGTTCAGGAATCTAGCTGCCTAGGATGACAATAAGAAATATGTATACAAAAGCAACCAAATTCTTTCACAAGGTTGTCAAATTAAAACAGAAGTCACAGAATCTATCCTAGAATGCTTTGCCAATTTTTGTATATGATAGTTAAAAGCATTTTCTTCCATGCCACTTCTGTATCAGTAAAAACCTCCAATAAAAAATGGAACTTAAGCAGAAATTCTTTTGTTTGAAAAGTCGATATGATTTGGTGGCGCTAATAATCCATATGATTATTTCCATATGAAACAAACCCAAAACAAATCCAAAACAAACCCACCCCTACCCACCCAAATTCTCAACTATGTATTTTATATGGTTTCACCAACGCAGGCCCAAGGAAGCTTCAGAGCAACCTTCTTCCATTACAAACACTTCTAAGCCCCCATTCTAGACAAAATGTGAGTTTTTACAGCTGCTGTTCAGCTTCTCTGCACACCAGGGAGACAGTACCCTCTCTTGAGGAACTTCAGAGGACAAAGCACCAGTAAGGCTGTTTGCCTCAGGGGTAAGAAATCCGTGAACATGGGAAATGCAGGCAGTTTCATCAAGTGATGAAGTACTGTTTCTTCATTTGAGTCCCAGGGTTTTTGTATCTTGTCTAATCCATCAAAGTTACACAGCAACAGTTCGCACTGACAGTAGCTGAACAATGAGATGAACTTTAGGAGGACACCAATCAAGGGGCATTTTGCTCCTCTGTGCAAGTAACATGCTTTGGCAACTAAGGGGTGTGATTTAAAGATTCTGCAAGGAGGAAGAGAAAGAAGTGTGTTTACTTAGTGGTCTCTGCAATTCTGCATGCTGTTTGTTTTTCTGCTGAGGTAGCAAGTGCTTGAATAAGCCTTATAATAAGATGAAAGTGTCAAAAGTTTTTGCCTTCCAATAACAAGCACATGTTTCCTTTTGAAAGCCTAGGACACAATAATATTAAAAGTTCAGCTATTTTTTACTAATGCTGTCAGTTTGTCTTTCTGAAATATTTTAACGTTGCCTTTTTTTTCAGTTTCTTTTCGACAGCCTAGGTTTTAGGGAAGGTACAGAATGATTAACTAACCTTTGTTTATTCAACTTCATTTACTGAAGTGCCTTGGGCCAATACAGGATGAGTATCCACTGATGAAAGTCTCCACTCTCGGGAGACTCAGTAGCTGCCAGGACATGTGAGCTTTTCTTCAACCCAGCTTGTTTGGAATGAGTCCTACACGCAGCCCTACATAGGGAACTCAGTCCCATCCCTGCAGTCTATTCAAGTGCAACTGCATCTCCAAAACACCTCTCTACCAGTCACAGTGAGTTTAGAAGTGAATTTAAAACCACAGAAGCTTTACATTACACACTTGAGCTTTTATTTCATTAAGCAGCAGCTAAAAAAAATACCTAAAAACCTTAGAGGCTTTCTCTGGCACACATTTAATCAACTTGCTCAGTTCTCCAGTTGCTCACACTATGCTTCACCAAGCCATCTACATATATTTCTAGAACTCTGTTTGCTTATCTGTATCAGATTATACTAAAGGAAACTTCCAAACAGCATTTCTGAAAGTTTAACTTGAAATAAGCCTAATGCTTTTCCACAGCTTAGATAGACAGAATGAAATATTTCTCTTCAGAAATAAAGGCCAAGTCACAGTGGAACAAAACCACTGTTGTTCATAAATTTTTTGACTGAAGAAGCAGTGGTAAATTCAAAAATCAAGTTCCTCAGACTTCTTACCTTATCACCTTTTTCCCCAGATTTCTTCTTTTTAGGATTATCCTTCCAAAGAGATTCTACAGCAATATATCCTTGAAGACTCCAGTCATACAGCTGCGTGCCAGCAACCTTTGAAACAAAAGTTTTTAGAAAGCATGAATGTAATAATCTGGGGAATATTGCGCCTTGCTTCTTATTTAAGTGGAAAAAGTCTCAAAACACAAGATGTTTAACTCTCCTTGTTCAAGCTCAGGATGTACAGCATTAATAAACATCTTGGGGAAAAAAGGTCACATGAGGAGTAAGAAAAAATAATGTGCTAAAAAACTATACGAAGACTACCTGAAAATATATCTGTACAAACAGGAGTGGAACGATGCTGCATGGAAACAATCCTGGTTTTCTTAGTATTTGACATTCAACATAATTAACATAAGCTAAGTATTTCTTAATTTGACCATATCCATTTCAAAGACCAAAAAAACCCTACTTAAGTTTGTCCCTATTTTGCAATTTTAGATTTTCTTCTTATTTGTTTTTTTAGAACTTCTGATAGATGCTGTAATGAATAACCAGCTGTCAACTCCCAAAACAGAACAGAGCTAGGAAAGACTGTATTTGGTATATTACACCAACAGCTATTTTATGACAGGAAAAGGCCCTAAGTCTAATAAAACAGTATCCCTTGTCCCTTATGTGACATGGAACTGTAATATTTATAGCACCCTTTAAAACTAAAGAGTGTTAGGTCTTTATAGCAAGGCTCAGGTCTATACTCACTTTCATATCACTAGCAGTTTCTATATGAAGAACAGCAAAATGGACAACTGGTCCAACTAAACAGCTATTAAAGTAAAAAAATTATGAAATCAAGCACTAAGAAGGTATTTCCCTATCTTCTACAGCAGGCAAAGCTGGAAAACCCAAACTCTTCAAGTTTGCAAGAGTAATGTTTCTGAACAAGGCAAGGCAATGTTTTTTGCAAGCGTAAATGCTTCTGAAAGAGTTTTCTGATGTTTCTGAAAAAGTTTCTGAATTACATTTTTAAGTTTCTTCCAGTCTCCATCAATTCACTGTTCAGAGATTTCCTGAGCCAGAGGTGATTTTTACACGTGCAAAAAGGCTCAAGGAATTTCCCTTCTATGAACTTTTTGCATGGGGTTCAAGGGGAAGTGCAAATTTTTAGCATCCCTGTGCCAAGGGGTTCTACTGCTGGGTCCACATGGTGTGAAGAGCCACTTCCCCTTGTTTGTCTGATTTGTAATCAGCAAGACTGATTACACCAGTTATTACACAATGGTACAAGGATGTGCTTCTGGGCAGATACCATGTGCTTGCTACCTTACAAAAGAGGCTATTGAATACATAGAATTAAAAGAAAACAACCCCACATCAGCAACTACACTTCCAAGTCACAACTAAATCCAAAACATAGGCTGTCTTAAATACAAAGTAGCCTTTCTGTCACCATATCTAACCAATTTGATTTAAACAAGTCCACTGGATGCACTGCGTTTTCTCTATAGGTGAAAGTGATAAGGGTCATCAGAAAAAAGCACCACAAGTGAAGCAGTTAAATCTCAAAAACTGCCCAATTTAAACTTTACAGGTATAGACAGATATTTTGTTTTTCAGTATCAGGAGTGTTCATTTTCAAGCACTGCAACAAAGTAGTGGGCTCATCTGAAAAGATGGTGATTACTTGTGCAAACAGTACAAACCTACCAGGACTGAAGAATAATCACAATAAACAAAGAGCTGGTTTTGTCTACAATGTTCCTGAACAACTATCAACATAAAATGAGAAAAACAAATGTCCATAAGCTATTTTTGTCTTTCTGCTTAAAAGCACTCCATTAAAATATTTAAAACCACGCTAAAGGCCTAGCACTACAAACTTTAAAATGTTCTTGTTATAGGAGTCATATGACCAAGCAATTTATGAATTGCATTAAATGAGAAACTGGTCATTGATGTCGCTGGATTAAGTAGCTACGTCACATGGTACAGCAACCCAGATGGTTTAGTCTGCCAAAACAAACCAGTGTTTCACCAGTGCACAAACCTCCCAAGAGCCAGGACCCACAGACACTTTCACAGTTGAAAAACACAGTTCTAGGCAGACTGGAAGTGCAAGATACAAAGTCAACATGCTAGAATACCATCGCTGTTGAATGCAGCACTGTAAGCAGGTTTGTACACTAACGTTTGAACAAACAAGTTCAAAAGTCAGATCGGGTGGTTCTCAACAAGGATTCTGAAAGTTTGGGGTGACCATGGGCCACCAACGCCCATACAGGGGTAGCATACCCCATACTGGGGTAGCACCAGTGGTCTCCAAGGCCCAATGTGCATGTAGAAGAGTTTCCATATTTTAATCCCACACAGCACCATAAGCATGCATTACTGACTGTACTGGATGTTACACACAATTACACACATACAGAATTTTAGCTGGCAACTCTTAATCTACATTTCATGCCAGGAAACGCAACTGAGAATCCACTAGTTTTTCTACATTTACACTGTTAACAAAACAGTCAAAGTGCCATTTCACGAGCGCTCGGCAGCAAACATGGATCAAGTGACCACAGCTCCTGCTTTTCAACTCACAGCTCCTGGAACCATGTCCTGCTCTCAGCTGTTTATGCCTTACAGACTGATCCGAGCAAGGGACAAGGTATACGTTCAAAAGACATAGAAATAATGTGGTCTGCTGTCAAAGAAACAAAACTTGCTTTTGGGAAGCTTTTCTTTCTTTCAAGAATGAAAACATAACACACAGTACTTTAGTAAATTTGGAAGGTTCTAATAACAAAGGACAAAATTTAATTCTCATGATAGAGAGATTTAAGTAACTATATAATGGAAAGTTCTTTCCATATGGAAGATAAGCCACAGTAAATACAAAGTATTTTGAATATATTATGATTAGCTGGAAAGCAATATCATTTCAAAACACTAAGTAGGATTCCACCAGAATAAAATAAACTTTAGTATTAAATTCAGTTCCCTTACCACATATACAGTCCGACTTTTTGTTCGAAGTTATTAAAAGTAAAGTCACACTGGCAGTAAGGAAATAAATCCCTTACAAATTTGTGATTTATTAGAATGATTACTACAGCAGAGGGGGAAAAATAATAGTCTATGCATTTCTTCCATCTTCAGTTAGATGATTAGTGTCTGAAAACTACCTGTTACCAATGATGAACTCTGCTGCCACAACTCCACTTAGGAATTCATACAGCTTAATTAAAGAAAAATTTTTACTTCCAGAGAATTAAGTGTTGGACCTCAACTACAAATACATTTTGCTATGTTTATTTCCAGCTCTCCATTGGAAGGTCTTAAATAAAAGGGGGAAGGAAACAAAACCCCCCCAAATTTAAAAAAAAACCACCACAAGACCCAATGAAGGGAATTATACAACTGTAAAAGAAAAAGCAGTGATGAAGTACTTAAGTGTGGAAGAAAAATAAAATAACATAATATAAAAAATAAATTAACTAATTAAAATTTATGTCCCAGAATATTTTCTATATTGTTTTATTAACTTGGAAAGTGAGCTTCATACTGCAGACATCCTTTCTAGGTTTACAGACATTTTTTTAAAGGCTTATGAAACATTTAAAAATAATTAATAGAGAGGAAAGTGTTTCCAATTTCAGGTTAAAGCCTAAAAATTATGGATGGTGAGATATGCTATGCTTAAAACTTTGCTTTTTTAAGAAAAGTAAAGTACAAGATAGATTAGAGGAACCAAAACAGTATCCAGGATATTACTCTCCCCACAGAAGTTTCCAAATTCATACGTCTACTGTCCAGACCAAGTCAACAAAGCTAAACCTATTCCAATCTCCTATCAGATTTTTCATTACAGTCGAACTAAGAACTGTGAATTAATCAAAGAGCAATCATGCACTTCAAAGTTCTCATAAAATAAACTAAGTATTGTGAAGCTGTTAGCACCAAATCCATAGTTAAGCCTGAACTGAGCTTCTTTAAAAACAGTAACATCAGTTTGAACAGTGTTCAATCACTTCCCACTTCACTGTTCAGAAGGCAAGCAGAATTTTAATACACAGTTTCCAACAGAAATGTCTACGCTTCTTAAATTTTGATGGGTTTTTTTCCTGCCACTTGCATAATTTTCACTCTCTGAGAATAAGCCAACAGAATTATCTGTATTTAGAGCATCTGAATCCTGGAAGCACTAAAAAAAGATTCCATCAAAGATCAGAGTACCACCATGCTGGCAGAGCTCAAACTCAGCAGTTTTGACTCTCCCTAAGTCAATGACCGTTCAGTTTTTAAAGAACATCATATGTTCTTGAGAATATCATATTACCATTCTGACATCTCAGAGTTATTAGCAAGTGCCCAATAACTAGATAGCAAATTCACCAAAGGCTGAAATATAAAGAATTTCTGAAAGATGCAAGTATGTGCACTGTGAGTGGTTAAAAGCTGGATTTGAAACACAGTGTGGTGGAGAACTGAGGAATCTGCCAGTCCCACTAAGTGTGGACAGCAAGGCACATGATCTAACATCATTAGGGGCTGTAAGCAATTCTGTGGTCTCTTCAGTTCTTGCTCTCACAGGAAACTCACTTAAGCAACTGCAAGTTAACATGTTTCTTATGTGCCTGGAACAACAAAAGCGTGAACAGGGAAGGTATCCAATAAGTTTGCAACAGAATTCTTATCCCATTCCAGAATGGGCATGCTATCTTTCTTAAAACCCTAAACAAAAAAAGGCAGAAAATGTCAGTAACATTTATCTCAAAATGTTATGATGACTTCTCTATAGAAACTATTTTTTTTTCTTTCAAATACTGTTTTCATTTGCTCACAAGATATTTCAGGCTTCATTAGTATTGTAAGTAAACACACAAACCATACTCACTTAGCATATTTGTGTTAATTTAGTGTTACATGAGGTTAGAGATTCTGAAAGGAAATTATGTTCCTCTAACTGAAGACACTACTGCAGATGTTAGAAAAAAAAGTCACTGAAAGGAACATGTCTGATTGTCTTTCAGCCCAGACTGCATCTGCTTTGACCAAGTAGCTGTCATGTTGTTAATTGGCACTGACATGGCTTTGAAACATGGATGACCAGTTAATCTGAAGCTAGGAGGCAACAATCAAAGTAAAAGACACTTCTCCAAAGAAAGGTATCAATCACTGACCTTCGCAATAGCAACCGCTTGCTGAGGGTAATACATGGAGGTACCGATACCCATGAGAGCTGCAGGATACACTAACTTCTTTATTTTTGACCCTGTTTTGTAACAAAAAATCAACAAACACAAACCATTGTTAACCGACACAGCTGAATAGCCCTAACATTTTATTTATATACAATTTTCTTAAATACAGTTTAGTGTATTTTCTCTTCTATCCTACCAGTTTCTTAAGAAACATAATCACTCTGATGCGTAGAGGCCCCCCTAATAGTTTGCTAAACTTTGAAAGCTTCACTAAGATAATATCTTAGATTGACTGTGCACATATAATCCTTTGGGCATAAACTGCTGACCGAGTCTGGGACTAGACTGGACACAGCTGCATCTGAGCTCCTCTGAGTAGGAGTCTAGAAAGGAAGGAGGTTGTCTCTGAATCCTGTGACTCGAGGATCCTCCCCAGACAGGTCTGTCTGACCCTGTCCTCTATGCAGTAACTGATCAGGTGGACCTTGCCATCAAATCTTTTTAAATCATTGCTTTGTATCAATAAACACATTGCTGCTGCTCTCTTACAAGTGAAGTGCATCACTCCATCTGCAACACAAGGTTAAAACTAATTATCTCCAATGGCATTTTAAACCAAGCTGGATGACTGCACAATATTCACATGATTAAACTTTGAACACTGTATGCTCTACTTAGTGAGCAGCTGTGTATATTCAAGTGTTATGATTAGACCTGAAGGATTTTATCTGTACTTTCCAAGAGGGCAATATTTCCACAAAGATCAAGGGAGGGAGGGATTAAAAAAGAGAACTTTTGGTAGCATCAAAATTAAGGGGCACTTCCTTCTATGCTTTGAATACTTTCTGGAAATAACAGTCATATCGTAAATTATTATCAGAAAAAGAAGTTTTAAAATTATGGCTCCCATCCTAAAAGATACAAAATCCTAAAAATTTAACATTTTTAGTATGAGGTATTTTTATTTTCATTAAACTTAAGATCCTCTAATCTTTCAATTCCAGTCCCATGACTGCACTTTCCGCTCTCCCCTCATTTTGCTACACTCATAAATGATGGAAGCTGATCTCATTCATGATCACACTACTTGAGAAGCAGGAATTTGAAAAAAAAGGACTTCAAACAAGGATGTTACCTTGATGTCATTTAAGAAAAAAGATAAAGACTGCTTTCACCAGCTTCCCTGGAAAATTAAATATTTTGAGGTGTACTTCTAATTACTACATAGCCAAGCACACACTTCCAGTTTCTTCAACACATTTAGGCCCCACAAAGGTTTATTTTTGTCCAAACCATGTCCTCACTGGTATTTAAATTCTACAGCTTTAAAGTTCTGTTACCTACATTTCACTGCATTAAGAACATCTCAATGTAAGCACAAAATAATTTTTCACACTTAACATTTCTTAAACTGACACTTCTTTTTATGAAAGCATGAACATTTCTTCAACAAGGGTGATGAAATTAACTGTATCACTTTTCTGTAGTGCAAAACATGCAGGTATTTATAGTACACCCAGAGTTCACAAGTCTATTTGCTGAATCACCATCTGCAGCAGTTCTGTGCCTGGACACACAGTACTTTGAAGGAACTCAAACATACACCGAATTGGACACAGATCACAGTTCAGGAAAATCTGTATTTTACCATAATTCACTCCCCTGTTGTTTTCTACAGCACCCTATGTGATCAAGAACTTCAAAAATTAAAAATATTTTTAGGCTTAAAAATACCAAACCAGTCCTTTCCCATTTTTGTTATACTAAGCTACAACAGGGAAATACAGAAGACTAAATTCTAGTAACAAATACAACAATGATAAATAATTGTTGGTTATTAAACACCTTTTCCATGAAGTTTCTTTATAATTGGAGCAACACTGTAGAAACATGCTTGAAAAGTTTAGTCATTGTCACAATTAAAAATTAGTACCCTAAAACCCACGAATAAATTACCCAAAACTGTAACATAAGCAGTTCAAATGGTTCTCACTTACCCCTAGCAAGAAACAATCCAATAATTCCAGCAAAACTTATCACACCAAGTCTTGGATAAAATCCAGCAGGGGGTTTTTGGAGAAATTCATAGCCCTCTGAAAAGAAGCCAGAACAAAGTGCTTTAATGTAATGTGAAAGTGTTTTTGTGATAAGGAATCATCAATACACGCTGGCAATTGTTACAAAACACAAAGAGTTATCAAAACACATTTAACTATCATGCCCATTTTAGATATGCTGGCAAAAAATTCAAAGCCTTTGAGATCTTCTCTAGTGACACATGAATGAAACTGAACATTGTATTCACCAATTTTCATAGGAGCTTTGCCTTTGCTCCTGGGCCATCTGTTTTGTTTTCCTCTTTTGCATCTCAACCATATCTTTTTCAAATTAAATAATAAAAACCTTTGCAAAATGGAATTTTACAGTTACATGTTAACAAGAATTAGTTTCAGTAAAATACTGTACAAAAACCAAATCATAGAACAATGGAAAGACACAGCAAAAACAAAGTGCACTCGAAGATGGCAGTCTGGTGGGGGAATGGAAAACTATGGAAAATCTTCCATGCAAACGAATTCAAAGGACTGAAACCACTAAGTTTAAAGAAAAGAGGTGCAGTATCTGAAATGAGCTCTACATAGCATCCATGCTCAGTCCTGGTAAGCATAAGTATAAAAGGATGCTCACAAAAATAAAAACAAATTAAAATTATTTTGGATTAATTCAAAATTCTTAGGAGATCCATGGAAGCAAACCAAAATGAAAAGGCTAAACATTACAAACAAAAGACCTAATGCTAGCAACAAGCAATAAACTTTACAGGAGGTTTCAGCTACTAAGCTGGGTCAAGCAAATACTGCTAGAGGCTGAGTCAAGCAAATACTGATGGCAGGGAATAAATCGTGAGGGTTTTCACCCTTCTTTTCCTGCAAACTAATTTTTAGTGACATTGATAAACATAAATGCTGGTCTCTAATTTTAATTGTTTAGAAATGTAGTGTCATAAGTGACCCACAAAGGAAATTCAAACAGATACACAGTGGAAATAAAGTAGTTTTAAATGCATTAGAAATTATACATACAATGATGCTTAATGGAATTCCCTTTAAACTAAAGATATAGCACAGTCCTGCATTTTAAATTGCTAGTAAAGAAAACTAAGCTGATTTACCTCTACCATGCTCAACAGCTTTTTCTAATTTGGGCATAGCTTTGGCATAAAGATCCTAAAAAAAAAAGAGAACAAGGGTAAATAGATACCAAGTAAGGAAAATATTAACTATAGACTGTAACTGACCTGACAAAGAAAGGAGAAAAAAAAAAAACAGGAAAGAAAAAAATGATGGGTCCCTAAAATAACTTACTTTTATTCCCACTTCCACCCTACACTTACAGGGCTATGCTTGCTCAATGTTACATTTACCATAACTTACAGATTTTTCTCAAAGGAGTCTTTGGACAAGATGAAATATAATACTTCAAAGCACAGACATCAATCTCAGTATTTTATTGAGATCAGGCAGCTGAAACTCAGAATTATCTCAGGTTTCTCAGTGTATGTAGGTATTGCAAAAATACTTGAGGTGATGCAAAGAAAAGAAGTATAACACTGCAATAAACTACTTCCTCACACTTCACAGGGGTATGTGACTCATTCTGCAAGGTGATAAATTCCACTTTCCAGGAGGCTGTCTTAGGCTAACAAGATTGCATTTTGAAGTGACTTGGAAAATGAGATGTCCATAGATGTCCAAAGTAAATCAAAGACACTGCATCAACCCCACAGACTAGTTCTGGGTTTTTTCAGACTGAGAATATTCAGGAAGAATTCACATTGCCTTTCATCAAAATAGAAGAGAAAATCTCAATAAAAAGAACTCTGTTAATTGTTATTTATTCTAATAATCCTTCAGAGAGACAGTGTAAGGCTGCCTGTAATTAGGGAACAAATTCATACACATATATGCCCAAAGCTAAAGCAGAGAATAGTCTTGCAATTCCACCTGAGCTGCATCTGGATGGGGATAATATCTTTAGAACTTTCATCTCCTCACTGGCAAGAGTGATGTAAAAAAACCCCATCTATCATGAAAAAAAAAGTGTTAACACGTGATACACAGCATAACTCTAAATGGATGTTGGTCTTATGAAAAGCCAATTTAAGACGAACTTGCTATAAAGACACCAGAGACTAAGTCTGATCTTCTGTCACAGCTGAAACATAACTGTCTCATTTGTACATGAGTTTTGAGCTGCATTTCCACTACAGTTAACTAATTTTGAAAAAGTAAAATGGATATACAAACACAACCAATTTTATTCTCATTGTCCTGGGTTATCTTTGATTTTAAAGACAACTGAGACACACCTAAATATTATTTTCTTCAACACAGCAAGGATGGGCAGGGGGTGTAAAACCAAAGCTACCTCTGACTACAGTTAAGCAAGCAAGGTTGCCCCAAACCCATAAAGTTTACATGCCTGCTTCATAAAATGAGTCAGTAAACCACTGCCAGGAAATGGCTTGTTGAGTGTGAGTAGAAGAGCACATCTTATGTCAATGATCACCAGACAGACAAAAAAAAAAACCCAAACAAACAGGATGACAACAGATTAGCAAGACATAAAGCAAGGTTAAAGGCTTATCTTTAGTCAGTCCTAGTGGGAACTAACCTCCTCTCCAATTCCATTCCCCAGTTAGGGTCACACAGACAACCAACCAAAACCCATGTGTGTTCAGGAGGCCAGAGCTCTGACTATCCTGTAGAAAACCCCTCTTCCTTTTCCAAACTGCAGCCAGTGCTCCTGCTGGTGGTACTTCAGAAACATTAGATTGCGTAACTCTGAAAAAGTGTTTCAATCCTGTTAAAGGTACCACCAAACAGAATTTCCAGGCAGAAGGGACACCCTGATCTGTACAGCTTGGCTTTCCATAGAGAGCTGGGCAAACAGCTTGCACCTTAAGGGGATTCACAACAGCCAGACAGCAAAGCAGAGACTCGACTTAAGTTGCCAAGAGGCAACCACAGGGCAAGGATGCCCTCACTTCAAAAGTAACCCTCAACATTTCCTGGGCAGGAAAGAGCAAGAAAGCCATCCTGAGGCTTTGCAATCTAATACCAACAATTCAGGCCTTTTTGTACAATCTTGGTTTTCCTCTCTGCTACAGAGACTATTTTTGTATTTAATGACTATTTACTCTAAACATACTACCTAATGAAATATATATGAGAAGGTTTTGGGGCAAGGTCTGGCGATTGGGTTTACCACTGCTTAGTGGCATGGGATTTTCTCTCTTCCAGAGAGCTGCATTCCTTCCCTCAACATTCCAGTTCAGCAAATACTGATTTATTTTTTGCTAGGTTGTGTTTTGTCACAGTTGCAGTGAGGGCAACTTGGTTTTGCTGCTCCAAAACACACTGCTTGATAATTTAAGGCCTCCTTGAGCATGAAAACTGTAAATACCACTCTCCTATCTTCCTCAGCCACATAACAGTGCCAAATTCAGATATCCCTAGGTATATTTAAGCCTGAAGTACACTTCAGAAAACAATTCTATGCTTTAGTTAATGTTCTTTTTGCTCTTTTGGAAGGAAAACCCCTAAACCCAGGGTTTAGTTCAGAAAATTAGTATAAAGACACAACTGGTTTTGTGTGACAAGGGGGTAAACATTATGACCTGAACTGTGGAAAATTTTAAGCAATGCAGAAAACTTTTAAGTGACGCAGCATTTCTGAGAAATGCTTTTACAGCTATCACCTTTTACTTTGCTGCTATCTGTTAATTCCAACTCTGAAAAAACAAAGCACAGTCCCAGCTGGAGCTTTATCCCCAAACCATCACCAGCTGCAATACAAACCATTATACCTGACACCAGGCTGTATATGGCTCCATAACATGCCGTAAACGGGAAACCCCCTCTTCCAACTCGGTTCTGGGATTCTCCACATATTTAGTCTCACGAGCTGGGGAGGAGTACAGTGACAGCTGTGAATATTAGCAAACAAGATGTTAAAAACAAAGGTGTAATTCTGTAAGTAGGTCTTCAGGGCACGAAGAGTCCAAGCAGAGAACACCTAACACTGTGCTTACTACATAAACAATGCATAATAAAAATTCACACAGCTCTGAGACAACCATTATGAGCAAAGTTTAATTATATAGCACATAATTATGATGAAGATGACTTCTAACTGCTATACAATTCATTCATAGCTGCTATATGATCCAAGTCACAAGTTATAAATTAATATTAAACTAGTTTAATAAGAACACACAACATAATTGTGAAAAATGTTTCTCACCTTAATCAGCACTTCTGGTTCCCAGTTAACATACTGAATGTACTAGAAATCACAATCAATCATTTTCTATATTTGCACAAGCCATCATTAAAGAGCCTAAGCAGCTTCTAACAAAGGTAACATCCAATACAAATGTGCCTGTTTGTTACTGAGCAGGAAAATGGTACAACATCCCAGCCTTTGGTCATTAACCACATCAGCAACTGACAGCACTAATGGTACCCTGGCACTGAGCAAAGAGGAACTGTAACGAGCAGTGGGCACCTTCACATAATAAATGCTAAACCACCCTATTTAGGGTTTAGAATAACAACATTTACTACAATTACCTAAGCATATTTGAAATTGTATTCCATTAATAAAAAAGACCAAAGTCTGTACTGTTGAAGATGAATAGCAAAGTTCAGATCAAAACAAAACATATTAAAATTTCTAGCAGTTTATACACTACACAGACATTTAGTATAAAAAGCTTATTTTTTATACCATATTTATACTCCATTTAGTAGTTTATTAGAAACTGATGATTACAAGTATTGCTGCATTACAATGTAGCTAGCCCTCTTTTCATGATCACCTGGAAAAGAACTGTCATAATCAAAAACCTGCTAACCATAACATAACCTAAAATTACATAGAATTTCTCCAATAAGTTGATAGCTTGTGCAGCTGGATTTCCCATACTACTTTGAAAGACAAGGATTTTCAGCCTCATTTCCCTAGGAAACTGGTCATCCCTGGCAATCATAGTCACAAGCTGAACTTTGATCCTGTTGGACAACCTAACAGCAATGTCTGGCACAAGGACAGAAGCCTCGGAGATAAGGAAATTCCCATATATTTTATGAAACTAGACAGCTGACACAGTAGAGATCCAAACTAACATCCCATGAATGGCAAGAAAGGCAGCCAAAACTCCATGGCTTGCACATTCTGCTGTGCTGGAGTTGATGGCAAGCCCATTACTCAGCTCACATGAACTCCACGCTGCTGCCTCACGCCTGACTCAGGCCAGCAGAGGTTGGGCACGCGACAGCCCAGGCTGAGGTTCCCGGGCCAGGGAGGGACAGGAGCCCACGGCAACTACGGCTCCTCTCACTCTGTACAAGGGAACTGCCCATGCAGACACAGCTAAAACACCTAAGTATGCACAAACACGAGTCTAATTCAGTTCTAGTGCTTAAGTGACAACACTTCAGCCTGGATTGAAGTACTCAACGATTTTAAACAACTGCACGCTTTCATGGATATAAAGCTGGATTTAGTTATGAACTACTTGTTTTAATTTTTTTTTTTAATGTTGGAGACTTTTAAAAGCCTGTGCAACAATGCTGGTGAGTCTACAGTTTGACAGGGTATTTTAAAGCTCTACTTGTAAGCAAAACTTTTGTATCATCTTAAAGAAATGAAAATATATCAGGTATTTATTACCACTACTTATTGTATTTGTTGTTGCTTAGGTCTGAATACCGTGAAGAAAGAAAAACTGATAAAATTCTGTAGGCTACTATAGTGGATTCAAACTATTGCCAGACAAGAATTTGGATTATAAAAAAGAGAATATTTTTAGAAATAAAACATTCTGATTTGCTGCTTTAGTGGAGAACATAAATGAATTTTTATTAGAATTTACCAACAGTACTTACAGCAAAAAGTAAGTGGTATTATCTGGATAAAAAGCAAAATATTCCTGTGGATTTGAAATATAACAGTAAGTAAATCTACAAACATGAAAACGTAATTTCTGAATGAAGAATATATGGCTTTTATGTAGGAAAAAGATCTTACACACAAGCAAGCCTGGCACTATCAAGTGAAGAACATCAAATGCAATGCCCAGGTAAAAGCAAAACTATACAGATGTCTCTGTTGTGGAAAACTGAGAAGCAAATATCAAGGCATGAATACAAAAGGTGACAAGAAGTACCTAAATGCTTTCACACATCAAAATAAATGTTTGTCAGAATTCTTTAGATAGAAGAGCACTAAGGTTCTAACCACACTTACCTCCTCAACTTTCAGCAACTCCTTTTTGGAAGTCTTCTCTGAAGAAGCAGCATAAACCTGGATAGAGAGCAAGCCCAGGCTGACAGGGGTGGCCCCCAGCCGAATTACCTGGAAACATTATAGGAAGACAAGTACATCATTATGTGCAAACAAAACAGCAACATGTTTGAACATATCCAGGTAGACAATGTTTATGTCCCTCTACATGGTAAAAAGTGACATATTAAGATGCTTGGAAATTAGGAGAAAGGGCGGTCAGCAGTACACAATCTAATGCTCTCAGGCACTCAAATGGTAACATCTCAATGACTCAGATAGTAGTTGGAAAAGCCTAAGGCTAACGGAGACAGTAGAAATAAATGCTAATCTCACCAGTTTTCATCTCAAAAAAAAGATCTTGTTTTCTCTCATTTGAAATAATTTATTTATTAACTTTCTCAGATTAAATAGCAAGATTATATTCATATTTTAATCAACTTTGTGAATGCCCATAATACCTCCATTTTTCCATAGTTAGTACCAAGAAGTTCAGTTTTACTTCTCCTTAGTATTTGCATCCATGTTTAGGAAAACAATAAGACCTACAGCTATAAGTACCAGAACAAAATCAATGCTTTCTAAGAATTTTAGGAATGTCTCCTACTTCTCTGTCAGAAACATCAATTACTAGACTGTTTTTTGAATACTTTAAATTCAATCCAATCACACAACACAACCACCATAAGTAAGATGGATATAATTCTTCCAATATTCAGGACCTACATTAAATTTTATTTCTTATGGAGAAAGTCTGCTTCAACTTAAAAAACAGAAGATAAAAATCTTAGCTGTATAGTATATCAAGAATATCCAGAGAGCATTTTCCAGCAAATGCACAGCCTTATTAACAGCAAAGTATAACTCCAGAAATGTCAGTTCAAATGGGAAAGCTTTCAATGTCTCACACTCCTGTTACTGCTCAAGGAAATGTGCAGTTACAACAGCCTGGTTTTTGCTGGATCAGGTTACAGCTCGAGTGGATCTAACACCAAACTGGAGGCGTGTGGCTCCTCTCCAGCACTGGCTCCCAGAAGTCCTGCTGCTCACCTTGCCCTAGCTTTGGTGGCCGGATGCTTCCACCGTGAGGCAATTCACCTTGCCAATTTGGCAAAAGATTAATCCTGAAAGAGAAGTGGAGAGCTTTGTGCGGGCTTAGTAAATTGAACCCATCCATGAAAC
The DNA here is from genome assembly GCA_013399195.1 of Dicrurus megarhynchus. Taxonomy (NCBI): domain Eukaryota; kingdom Metazoa; phylum Chordata; class Aves; order Passeriformes; family Dicruridae; genus Dicrurus; species Dicrurus megarhynchus. Next base: position 337,089 of record VXAD01001938.1, on the reverse strand, counting down.
AGCCTGACAAGCACCAGAGGAACTGTGTGGGCCAGGGAAGAGGGGATGAGAAAGGAGAAGGCAGCAAGGCCTCCTCCTTTTCGGAAATAGTAGGATCTGTTGCATTGACCTAGCTGCTTGTGAGACTGAAGCCGTGGTCAAACCAGTACGTCCTTCATGCTGTGAGGGTGGTAACTGGCCCAGCCACGGCACAATTGCTCTTTCTGTTTGTTCCAGAACTGTTAGAAAACAGCTTTAAAATAATCCAGACCACATCAGCTTATTGTAAGCAGTTAAGCTTTTGCAGCTTAAATTTCTTCCACTGCTTTGCAGGTGGAATGTTTATTAAATGCAACCAAGAGACTCCTCAAACTAAAAATTAGACTATATAGTTGTCATACTTCTGAAAACGTTCATTTACATTTAGAAAACAGCACACAAGAACTAGGTCACAGGATTGCTTTTCTGGAAGACATAAGGGGTCTGATGGGTCAAAAGGTATGGAAAAACTTGCTTAAAATGGAAGTTTTTCCTCGTCTGAATTTATGGACTCATTACTAAAGCACTATAAATGAAACACCACAATGACTGGATCAGCTGTTTCACAGCCAAGGAAAGACAAGGATAGTCTTTAATAGTGTTTGCTTAAACACTTTTCACATACTTCCATTAGCCAGGACAAAAACAAACACTACTAACCATTAATAGCTGTAGAATTTATTTCCTCAATCTTTCCTTTTTTCACTGCAAAATTGTTCTGACACTGAAAAGGCAAAAATCTAAATGCATTTTCATTCTGAAATATGTTTTCAAACAATGTAAATGGTGCTAAGTGTCACCAGCAGAAACCGTAAATCCAAATGCTTTAAATATTTGGAATTTTTATATAAAGGCACAAACAGCAGAGCACAACACTGGAAGCACCTTGGTTTCACAAAACAGTATCGGTGTCCACAAAACTACTCACACTGAAAATGTCAACTGTTTATATTATCAAGGTACTGAAGTGCAGACATTTTCCATCGGTTTTACTTTTTAGCAAAATGAAATTAACCATTAAAAGTGCAAGTTGAATCTCTTCTTAAACGTGCTGTTCAAGTCATACTGCAATGGTCCCCTACACCAGCCTTATGGGACAGACAGAACTGCTGCTGAAATACTGCATATTTGCACAAACAGAAGTATTTATTTGGGAGTATGAAAGAGCATACTGCTGCACTTTTTGTTTCCAAAACTCTCTCTAGGATCTCATTTTTGAATTCCATACTAACCACGTATTACTAAAACAATTGGTTTAGTAAACATTTTGACTGATTGAGCTGTGCCTTCAGCCTGCCAGTCTTACAGCCATTCAGTCAGTATCAGAAAAGCAGGGCTGACATTCTTTTCTATTGGCAATGCTTTGCAGTTATTTTAAAACAAAAAAGATACATTTACTCCTCTCTAGCTGAAGAATTCAACTTTATCTTTAGGCACCAGATAGGAAAAGCTTGAGCATACTTTTGAGAAGGCTGATACTGGTCCTAATGTATGAAACTGCTTCATTTTTCTCTTCTTTTTCTATTCTTCGTCCTATTTGTCAACCCGAACTATAAAAACATAAAACCAAAATCCAAACTCTTGAACACTTCTGTCCGTGAAGCACAAATACCCTGGACAAAAAGCCACCTTCCCCTTTGGCTCTCAGAGGCATAACATCAGGCTGGCCTGGAGCACCCAAATCCTCACTGTATAAAAATACTAATATTATGCAGAGTGCCTGAATGCACAGGTTCACATATAACCCTTCTAATGACAATTCAGTATCAATTATGGAATTCTAAATGATTCTGAGAACAAAACAATTCCAGCAACTGCCACAACATTAAAGCACAAAAGGAAAAAAGTTGTGGCAAGAGCAGAGCAAGTGAGGGCTCAGTACATCAGTATCACAGACTCATAGAATTGTCAGGGTTGGAAGGGACCTCTGGAGATCATCCAGTCCAACCCGCCCATGAAGGCAGGGTCACCTGGAGCAGGTGACACAGGAACATCTCCAGGTGGGCTTTGAATGTCTCCAGAGAGACTCCACGACCTCCCTGGGCAGTCTGTTCCAGAGCTCTGCCATCTCAGTGTAAAGAAGTTCTTCCTCATGTTGAGATACAACTTACTGCGTTTCAATTATATATTAGTATTTAGAATACTCAGTATATTGATATCTACACATATTATCAATATTTGACACAGAAAATGGTACCAACGAAAATTAGTATCAAGAATAGAGCATCAACAGTTTTTGGCTTGTTTTTTTTTTTTTTTTTAAACAAGCAGCCGTAACAACTATCTGACTGACACACACAGCTCGCTTTTAGCATGATGGGATCTGGGGCTGCTCTTCTCAGAGGCAAAGACCTTTGAGACAGAGAGCCCCGGACCGTGCTTTTCGCAGCTTTCACTGACAACCTTCACGCACTAAAGCCACACTTTTCGAGATCGAGTTGACACTTTCAAGCGACAACTGCACGAACCCAAACTCTGCGGTAACACAGCTCCGCGCTCCTGGAAGCAATTTCAAAATAAGTAGAAGCTCTAAAGAAGGAATGTGATCTGCACGCACGAATCCAAACTCTGCGGGAACACAGCTGCGCGCGGCTGTATCCCAGGAGCAATTTAAGTAAGGAATGTTCTCTTTTCATGCAACACGGAGGACACGAGGTTCTGAAGCGCTAAAAGGAGCGATTAAGCAGCTGCAAGGAGAGTGGAACTAAGAGCCTGCGGAGAGTTAAAGGCAGAACCCCGCGGGCGGAGCGGGCGGCGCGGGCCCGGCCCGGGGACCTTTCCTCACCTTGAACATGGCGGCGCCGGGTGCGCGGCGACGGAGCGACGGCGTCACCGCGGCGTGACGTCAGGCGCGGTGTCCCCGCCCCGCGGCCGGCGCCGCTCGGGAAGCGGGGGCTGTTCGAGTGTTCCTTACCTGCCGTGCGGGAACGGCGCCGTGGGGCTTCTGTGGGACTGAAGTGAGGTGCCGGAGTGCCGAGAGGGCTTACACACTAGTCCGCAGCATGGCTCGGTGTCTTACCTTGCAGCCTTTATAAAGAAGATTCGGCTATTCAGAGATCACGGAATCAGTCTCAGGATCGCGGAATCAGTTAGGTTGGAGAAGACCTCCGAGGTCATCGAGTCCAACCTGTGACCGAACACCACCGTATCAACTACATCATAGCGCTGAGTACCACGTCCAGTCTTTCCTTAGACACCTCCAGGTGACTCCACCAGCAGTCCATTCCAGTGTCTACTCACCCTTGCCGTGAAGAAATTCGTCCTAATGTCTAACCTAAACCTTCCCTGGCACAGCTTAAGATTATGTCCTCTCATCCTGTCGCAGACTGCCAAGGAGAAGAAGCCAAGCCCCACCTGGCTACGCTCTCCTGTCAGGACAGTGATAAAGTCACCCCTGCACCTCCTTTTCCCCAGGCTGAACAACCCCAGCTCCTTCAGCTGCTCCTCGTAGGACTTAAGCTTCACCAGCTTCATTGCTCTTCTGTCTCACTGCAGTATAATTTGGATGGGTGGGCTGGTTTTGCTTGGGGTGAAGTTAATTTTCTTCACAGTGGCTGGTAAGGGGCTGTGTATTGGATTTGTGCTGAACACAGGGTTGATAATACAGAGATGTTTTTGTTACTGCTGAGCAGGGCTTACACAGAGCCAAGGCCTTTTCTGCTTTTCATATGGCCATGCTGGCGAGGGGGCTGGGGGTGCATGGGAGGTTGGGAGGAGACACAGCTGGGACAGGTCACCTCAACTGTCCAAAGGGATATTCATGATCAGTGTGTCATCATGATCAGTATATAAACCACTCTGGGCTTAAGCCCAGCTGGCAACTAAGCCCCACACGGCCGTTTGCTTACTGCCCCACCAGCAGGATCAGGGAGGGAATTGAAGGATAAAAACTAGAGAACTCATGGCTTGAAGACAGTTTAACACGGAAAGCGAAAGCATGCAGACAAGCAAAGCAAAACAAGGAATATATTCACTGTTTCCCATGTTTGGCCAGGTGTTCAGCCATCTCAAAGAGAGCAGGGCTCCATCACACGAATCAATGACTTGGGAAGACAAACGCCATCACTCCAAATGTACCCCCCCTTGCTTCTTCTTCCCTCCACTATCTATACTGATCATGATGTCACATGGTCTGGAATATCCCTCTGGACAGTTGGGGTTACCTGTCCCAGCTGTGTATCTTTCCAGCCTTCCAAGCACCGCCAGCCCCGTTGTGAGCCTGGCAGTATGGAAAGCAGAAAAGGCCTTGGCTCTGTGTAAGCCCTGCTCAGCAGTAACAAAAACATCTCTGTATTATCAACCCTGTGTTCAGAACAAATCAAATACACAGCCCCTTACCAGCCACTGTGAAGAGAATTAACTCTACCCCAGCCAAAACCAGCACAATGGGGCTAGTGTATGGATAGGGTTCTTTGCTTTTCTAATCTCATTAAATTAAAAAAAAAAATCAATTTTCTCAGTATTTTTACACTCCTTGGTCTCTGCATCCCCCGTGGCATCTTCCAGCTCACTTGAGTGAGTTGGACAGGTGCAAGTTTTTTCTGCTCACATCTGCAGCAAGGAAGGGTCTTGTGTACATCCCATGGTGACAGACTTGTAACTCAGTGGGAGATGAATATCAGAAATGAGGAATTCTAAATTTCTGTCAGGAAATGGACTTGGAACAGGCTGCCCAAGGAGGTGGTGGAGTCACCATCCCTGGAGGTGTTCAAGAAACACAGTTTCTTGAGAACAGCTAATATTGATTTGAGAGTATGAATAGCACCCTGTTAGTCCTAGAAAATGTTATTAGAAGAATTTTAATGCAAAAGGTGAATCACCTCAAGAATATGGTAGCAAACAGTTCATCAGGACCAGTACTGTGGAAAGACAGATGAGGTATGCACCCTTGTACAGTTTTCTTTGTGATGATAATTTTTGTTGTTCCCTCTTAAAGAAAATTCCTACATTTCTTTACTTACTTTATAGACCTGACAGAAGCAGCTATAGCAGGGAAAAGGTTTTAACCACTGCACTGCATAACTGGGCAATGCTCCCTATCAGGCAAATTAATGGGACAGCAGAAATGCCATGAACAAATGGTACAAAATGAGCTTCAGTACCCACAGGCAATACTGATATTTTATTATGGATTTGGTTATAAAGATTTTAGTATGGAAGAGTTAAACCTAAGATGTACCTAAGTGGCCAGTGAGGGAGGAACACTAACTGGCCTCTTTCTCCATTGCACTATGCTTTGCACAATCAGTTACACAATATAAGCAGCCAGCGTGAGGCAAATGTTTACGCAAAAGTGATTTTGCAGCATTTTGTGGATGTTTTATCAGGATGTGAAATGATGGGAGTTTGCAAAGCAGTTGCATTTCTTGATGCATTTTATTAATAATTCTCAAGGAGTTTGAGAAAGAAAATGTCAAAGCTCAAAGTTACAGGTGAGCCCACAAGAGGAGTGATGACATCAAGGTGAATAATGGCACCTGCTCTGGTTAGTTCTCAACCAAAGCTAAAGCTCAGGCTGTGAGTAGGAGCAACTGTTCCTCAATTTTTGCAGGGGGCAGTTTTGGTGACAGGGGCAGACATACGAATATTTCAAATACACTCTCTTTTTAAGTTTGGTACACGAACAGTAAAGAAAATTCCAATTCTTTCTGGACATAAAATGGTGTATATGTTACAAATACATATTTTTGTCATCAATTTATATGTAGAGGCTATACAACAATTACTAATACAATTATGTAACACAGATAAAAATATCTGAAGAACAGATGGTTGCTTCAAAAAAAATTTAATCCAAGTAATTTTATTAGCTCAAGCATCTTCAGTGCATTTTTTTGGTTAATGTGGAAGTTAATCTTTAAAACTATTGATATGACTGATCAAAATAAATGGGAAAACCTTTGTAGAGAAGAACAATACAAATATATTAACTTTCGTGTAGGTGTATTGTTCTCTTATGCTGGAGGAGGTTGTCTCTGCAAAATTTCCCTGGGACAAGGATAATATATGCCATAATGGATTATGCACAGTCCAAAACACTGTCAGACAGGCTTAAAAAGGAGCTGAAGTTTCTGCTGCTGAGACCACAGAATAAATAGGTTTGGCATGATTGACTCCTGGCTGTTTCTAATGTAAGAACCTCTAGCAAATTTCAGTTTGATTTTGCATGCCAGTATTTTTCTCTCTCCTTGGTAATTGGCTTTTCTAAACACTTGTGAAAGACACACTTCCTTTAGAAAGCTGCCGCTCAGAGAAGCTTGAAAATGTCGCTACAGTTCATAAACTATGTCAGCACAGGCAGAAATACAGTTTAAGAAACTTGATCTCTAATCCTCTGCCTTAGCCATTATGGTCTGAGCTTTCGTAATATTGTATTAGATTGCTTGTTTACAGTTTATTTTTTGGTCAGAAAAATAAGATCAGACCTTTACTAGCAATACAATTACAGTTCTTTGCCATAGATTTATAAGAGTAGGAAAAAAATTGATTTGTTGCACATGAATGCTAAAATGTGAGTGTGTAACATCTGCCCATCAAATACCAGTGAAGTTACCTACTTACACTGATCATTGGAAAACACTATAGTTCTGAAAGGCTGGTTTATTTTGATGTTCTCCTTCATGATAAATCATCTTGTATATTAAAACAAACAAACAGGAAACTCCAACACCCCCCATGTTTTTCCATGCACCTTTTTTCATTAAAACAAATGATTCTTTAAAATACCATGACTTGTCACTACAGTTTTGCCAGCCTGTTTAGAATTGGGTTTTGATGTCTTTATAAAATACACTGCTATTCTGCCTCTTAGAGCTTTTTGTTTGTGTTGTAAGTGGAAAGAATGCTGTTTGGCAGATCTCTCTTCAAGTTCATTGAAAATATGTACTTAATAGAAAATACACAACCACAAGGGCTCCAGTAAATTCAGCTTTCAGTTGTTAAGCAGCTTCACCTAGTGCTGTAAATGCCCACACAAGGCACAGTGGAAGGGGGCACGTCAGGCACACAGCTTTGCTGGGTGGGTCTCCAAAACACATGATCCATTTCTCAGGTTCCCTTCACTTTTAGCACATATTTGTTAAGCAGCCAATTGAACTGGCTTTTATTGGGTGCATGACAGACCTTTCACGGTGCCTTTGTGAAGGGGGAGTAGCTTGCATATCCATAAGAATACTCCTTCATTCTTTCTACTTTATTCACTTCCTAAATAAAAAAAACCCAAATCAAAACAAACCAACAAAAAAACCAAAACAAAACCAAAAAACCACCACCACCACCACAAAAAAAAAAAACAAAAAAACCAACCCAAAACAAAAAAACCCAACCAAAACAAAATTGAACAGATTTTTGTATTTAACGATACTGTCTTAATTAGAATGAAACTTACCTTGTGCTTTTTCTTTTCATACTTAAAGTGGGTCATTTCTCAACATTTGCCAGAGGCACTTTATTGGCAGCTACAAGGTCTGAAGTCACACATTCAGAAAGTAAATTGAGTTTTAAGGACAGATGCCATTGCAGAATTATTTGTGCTTTCCCACTGACCTACCTTTAATTGCAGCAAAGTCTTTACTGCATTCACATCTGAGGTAAACCAGGACTTGAGTTTCAGCACCTGTTGTCTCACCAGCTTTGCCACATTTTGACAGCATCCAAAATACACTCAGTGCTTTCCAAATTAAGATCCTATAATCTAAAACAAGAGACAGGTAGAAAAGAGACATGTATAATGCAAAAATACCCAGTGTAATCCAACCACATCTATTTTCCCTTTTGATATTACCATGGTTAAAAACCCAAATGTTCCTTCCCTAATTCAGATCCTTGGCTTCTCGCTGCAGCCACCAGCAGCTCTGGTTCCACGTTTTCAGTCACTCCTTCCAGCTGCAATGAACAATTCTTCTGCCATTCTATCAACAAGTTGTTGATACCACCAACAGAGATGTGTGGATTGCCTAATAAAGGCACAGATACAGGCTACCAGCAGCAGTGAGAACACAAATACCTTTTTGATACCCTTAAGCACCCATCACAACAAAGCCCAACTCCTTCCAAAATTCAAATGCACCTCAGATTTCAGTTGAACAGGATACATTTTGGAAATCAACTCAAGCTAAAAGGTGAAAGGTCCTGCATCTGTTGCCAGTCTTTATGTATTTTGTGCATGAATTTTTTTTACCTTAAAAATTATTTTCACAGTAATCCCTAATTTCTTAGCAAGGTGATGTGAATAGCCTATAAATGTATTGATTTACATATCTTCATAAATTTACATGCATATTCAATGTAGTACATTATTTACCTAAATGACAGTTTCTAGGTCTACCAAATAATTTTCAATTAAAGGTACACATTCGTCTGGAAGCAAAATGCCCTTTCTGGAACATAATCTGGTTTCTGTGCAGAGCACTCATCAGCCAGGAAGTCCTTCAACAGTTCCTTGCTCTGTGGTACCATGGCATTTGTTCAAGCTGGGTTTGCACCTTTGCATTCCTTTGCCTCATATTCATTAAAACCCATCATATCTGGTACCTTCCACTACTGCTTCCTTCCTGGGAACCTTTGCCACAAAGGAGCAGCACCAGCCTTACAGAAGCTTAATCCTGAAGTGCATTTAGGAAACTCTAGGACACGTTCCAGGGGCCTCTCACAATCACTAATGAAAACGGTCATTTAGACAGTTTCCCCTAATGACCCCTTATGCGATTAATACATGTTACCCCCTACTACTTCTCATAATGTGAAACCATTGGTGTCCACCCACCACTCCCCCTGGAGAAGGGCTATGGCTGGCATGATTGCAGCTCATGGTGTAGGAACCAAGGGGGCACAGGGTAGTGGGGCACAGCCTGACAGAGTCTTTACTTTTAACTGCTTCCATCGAGCACAGCATTTAAAACTACCTCCTCATGCTTGTAAATTCGTACAGTATGGTGCTGGCACACCAAAAAAACAACGCCTTAGCATGCTTTGGCTGTTGTATAGATGAGAAAAATGTCACCTTTCTCAAGCATGATCAAATAGGTTCTTACTCCTGTCTGCATGTAACAATGCAGGGTATTATACGGGCCCAGAAACTGGGTGTTACAAATAGGAGCAACTTCACTGAACATCAAGAGTGGCAATTTCATGAATTGAAAAGCCTGAGGGATCAATCCATTGTTACACAAAATGGGAATATGAAGCAGGTAAATTGTATGTCTGGTTCCAGACATTATCTCTAGAGGATATTGGATGATTTCCATCCATAGCAGATGCATAAATCATCAAAAGTTAAAGTACTGGAAAATTGCTAACCCTTCCAGTCCCTTTAATGTGTTCTGCCCTGCTTTGAACAAGGCTGCAGATCTGAGAGCAGATCTCTCTGTGCCTTCCTATACCGGTTTAACGAGTTCAGCAAAAAATACATTCTTGTAATTAATTTTTACCATGGGAAAAATAAAAATCTCTGCACAGCAAAGCTAGGACAAAACTAAAATTGAGAAACTCTGATCACTTTTTAAGGAGCATAACTTCCGCAGAGTACAGTTGGTATTATTTGGGTGTTAACAATTTTGTACCGAGATTTCCTTGGCTGAGCTATTTAGTTTATTTAACGGAGGTAGAAGTCGGTCTCACTCCCCTTGTTTTCAGAGAACAGCACTACGCCCGAATCCATCTCTTTCAGAAAACAGCTAAAACACTTCCCAGAAGGTTGTTAATTGGATCAGTTCCCAACTTTAAGACCATGAAAAATCATTCGACTAAAAGATACAGTTCAGTTAATTATCATCACCATTTTTTTCTTCTGACTACACAAGGCTTTTCAGTGCTTTGGATAATCTGTCAGGAGAAAGATTAGGAAAAGTTATTACTTGACAGTAACTTCCTGATTGCAATAAATTAACTCCAAATCAGGAGGAGAAGAAATACACAGATTTTAAAAAAGGCTTTTGTCCTCTGAAATGTCTTCTGAAACTTTAGTATTTTGGATTTCATCATAAGTTAAAATTAAGTTCTTGGTATCAAATTGCCACCTGTGTTAGATGAAAAAATCCTTGCAGAAATACCTGTAAGAGCCAGAGGAAGAAGTGAGAGTGTGTGTGACACAAGGCAAATCTTACGGAATATCCTCAGCCAGCCAAGGACACCTAAGTAACTAGGACTCTTTCCTGGGAACAAATTTGCCAAGATTTCTGAGAGGTGGAAGATGATAGCAGAGCAATTCCTTGCTTTCCAGGAGTGAAAATAAGGGTCATCACTGTACCAACATCGGGGAAGCATTTAAGCCATGCCTTACATCGACACCAGAAGCACAATCCCATGCATTTTGTATGACTTCAGCAATCTGGGAAAGTAAACGCAAGAGAAATACACTGACCACCTTAGAATTCTTATCCTGAAATGACTGAACTTAAACACAGAGGAAATACTTGGTTTCAGTTGGCATTATGTAATTCCTTTGACAAAGAAAGGATGGTAAAGTCAGAAAGTCTCATCAATAGCACTCAAGTACATATAAGCAGACCCATAGCATGCACAATTCACTCCAGGAAAGAAGATTCTCACACAGAAAAAATAATTACATGGTGTAACTCAAACTTGTGAGATGAACATGACGAACTCCAAACAAACCGTGTTTAGAACATGCCTGAGGACATACTGAAATGGCTGTGGGAAAGGAGGCTGCCAGTTTAAACCAAAGACAGACATAGCTGTCTGGTAAAAATTAAATAGTGCAATAAAAGGGTTAACCATTAAAGCCTTCTATCTCATTAGAAAACAGATATTTTATTCCACACCACTTACTGAACAACAATTATTTGTAATACAGGAGAAATGCTACCAAGGGTGACAGCACCAGGAGACATTTGACAGACATCAGATACACAGCAAAGAGTATTTTTTAGTTCCTTAAAGTACCACATACCATCAATCTAGAATGTCTGGTGCTCAGCATATGATGCTTAATGCTGGCATTTATTCCAATGGATAGATGACTGACTAGTCACTGTGTGCTTAAACAGACATCATGATGAGGTTTATTTTTACCTGTAAACACTGCCTAAAGCACCTGTCAGCACAACTACAGAATTGAATGTAGAAGTGGAAAGTGTTAATGAAAACAAGAAATTGAAGCTGCCTTTACACATATTCCCTACCCTCTCCCTTGAATGAAGTTTTTGCACATGCCAAGAAAGTTGTGTTGGACAAGGCTGTATTTCACTTAAAGGATGACACTGAACCATCAGCAAGATCTGACAGGCAAGAGGCTGGGTAGGGGATCACGTATCCACAAGTATGTTATGAACTCAAAAGGTACAGAACTGATACAGAATCTCTCCAACACCCAAAGCAACACTTTGCCTTTCTGTATTATGAAGCTAATGAATTCAAAAAAGAAACAAACAAAAAAAACCCCAAACACCCAAAACCAGAACCCCAAAACCCCAGTCTATAACAAAAGGGGAACATCTGTTGAAATTGGAAATTTCATGTCAACAAGGATAATTTATAGCAAAGAATATAGAAGGCATTCACCAAATAAGCTCTTTGCCAAAATAACTTTAATTTCATATAGTACAAAACAAGTGAACACAGATTACTAACTACTGCCAAAAAATAAGGCCACGTATTAAAGAAAAAAAATGAAGAATTTGGTATGAACCAGTCAAAATGTGAGAGCTCTTAGTGCAACAATGGCAACTTTTTTGGAGATGTCTGATCAGATACAGAGCTGCTAACGAGTAAGTCAGGCATTGTGACATCTTGGAAAAAAAGGTATTGCCAAAAATTCAACCTGGCTCACTGAGAAGAGAAACTAAAAAGGCGAACAAAAAGAAATCTATGTAACATTTGCAGTGTGAGAAGACTGTCATCTTCTCTTCCACTGTATCAGTCTAATGCATTTGGTCTCCTTTTGAACCCAAAATGGGGACATATCACAATTAAAAGTGGCCCTTCCTCCCATTAATTCATCCACAGCATACTCCCATTAAAGAGTACATTGTGTAGGACGAAGAAAAGTTACTAAAAAAGGAGAGGAAGGAGGGGAGCATGGGGGAAGTTACTTTATGCAAATAAAGTTTAAAGTAATTTGAATTATTAAATAAAATTAAAAATCTATTTTAGAACTGAATATTGAAAAAAAAATAGACACCACAGTTATTTTCAAACATTCTTGACAGCAGACTTTTAAACCAGGGGCTTTGATCTGAGAGAGACTCGACATAATAGTGACAGAGAAAGGAAAATTGTGGTAATGGACTGACAAGGAAGGCTTTCATCGGACTGCCTGAGACAAAAAGATTATAACCTGGTCTATCTGCCCTCCCACCCTGCTCCCCCTCCCTGGTATTGAATGCTGATCTGACACTTTAATCCTGAAATGAAGTTTCCCCTTCCTGTTACAGGAAATGTTAAGAAGTATAACCTGGCCTTCTGGCACTTGGAGGTGCAAGTGTGCAATGAACACACACTGGCTGGGAGCCCTCAATTCCGTGTACCTGACAGCAGGGAACGCTCTCTCCTGGCTGCTGACCGACACCAAAGGCTGCCTCGGGTGTTCAAATTCATGCTTTCACACTGGGGGACAAATGTAACAACCAAGTCAACTCCAAACATTCATTCAAGCTTGAAATGCAGAGTAAACAGATAAATGCACTACAGCAATTAAAATTGGGAAGACTGTAAAATACAGTTAAAGAGAAGAGCTTGATGTTGCTTATGAACACATCCAACATGATGGGACAACTTTTAACAAAATCTTACACAAATACTGCAACAAGACAATTTTGAAGAGCTGCTTAACTGAGTCATCTCTGAGGTCCTGGAGAAAGTAATCCAGGCCCACTACACTTTTGAGTATTACAAAATTTACACAAGAGTGTTTAAAGATTAAAAATATTTTATTTACACTTTTCTTTATACACATTTTATACATTTTTTTCAGCTTGAAACCCAAACAGAGCACATATGCAAGTCTGAGCATACTGTATCCATAGCAAGGGAAAATTACTTTCTGCCAAAAAAAAAAAGACAAGAAAAAATGCTTTAAAACAGTTAAAAAGAGACGATGCTTAAATTATTTAGAGAAGTTTATAGCAGCCCTAGGGTAATCATTAGACAGTTAATCCAAATGTATATATGAGGTCATATACATATAATTTTAATTTTCTATAGGAAAAGTATTTCCAATAGCTAGACACAAACACAGTACAATTTGAAAATAACTCTTCCTGTTAACTTATCAAATACATTCTTTTCAATACAAACAATCTGATATTGTACACTGGAATTGTGGGATATTATAGTGGAATTGCAATCTCCAGCATATAATAATTTATTTTAAAAAGATCTACAAAAATAACAATATATAGGGAAAAATATTTAAAATAAAAACATAGTTCACTCTTCCCTTCACCTGCTCCAGAACTGACATAAAAGTTAGGTGGGTCCCACTGAGGTAATAAAAGCCCCCTAAATATAGCTAACTTTACAGTCCTACAGAACACTGCATTTCCTAGACTTACAGTAAGATTTTTCTACCAGAGCCATAAATAAAAACTATCTGCAAATAAAAATTATTTTCCCCTAGCTACCAACTTAATATTAATCCAAAGGTATTTGAAATTGATTTTTGAAAGCTATTTTTATAAGATTACATAAATTGAACTTAGAGAAGCGTAAAAAAAATTAGTAGAGGGACATACAGGAAAGCTGTGCTCAAAACAAATTAGTTTTTCTGCCACCTAACATATACAACTCGGTTTTATGAAGTTTACCCACATAAATGGAAATTTTCAAGTTACTCACCTATTTTCAAAAATAGAATACAGATGAAAAAGTAGTCATTAGTATTTATTTTAAGCAGCTTCAAGTTGTTTAACAAACATGAAAATCTCAGAATACTAGCTACAGGACACCAGCAAGCGCTGTTCAAATAGATGATGTGTTTTCCAGTTATGTTCTTTCCCACTCTCCTTCAGCAAACCCCGCCACGTGTGACAGATGCTTATTCAAGTAACTTCACCACCTTTATATATTTTTATTAGCAGAAGGAGAGCAGGAGGGATGTTTTCTTTGATGGCCCCAACCCTATAAACTCGTAAGCACAGGCTTAGTAACACTTGTGCTTTTATGTTTTCCTTTAAGTACCTTACAATTGTTTGTTTCTTTGTACTGGACTATTCACATACATGAAGTACACACCTGAAGAATCTGGGGCCCAATTCACTGTATTTTTTTTTTTTTTAAGAAAAAGTATATTAAAAAGGTAAAATACCTCTACAAATGCGACTACTTCTAAAAAGACTTTGACATATGCAGGCTGACACAAACTAGTTTATTTGTGTCTCCCCACAATGCTTACCCTCCCTTTGCTGAAGAATGGACATAATGAGTTAAGCAATAGGGATTTTTAGATCTTTTGAATTTGCACCTGCTGAATTTTATCTTTGCTTCCCGAGTGTCAAGTGAAGCTTCATCCCTGACACAAGTAGTTACCATGTTATTAGCATGAGGAAATGCAGCACTTGGATTTCTAAGGCAGGAGGGCCTCAAGAATAAATAGCTGCAAATCTCAGAAACCAGAGAAATACTACAGTCAAACCGTCATAGCTAGTTCTAACAGGACTGCTACCATACTGCAGAAAGTAGGACATCCATATTTTTCAAAAGAAAGTAACATAAAAGCAGGTTGCCAGGTAGCTCATATGCTGCCACTTGCTAGCAGTGCTTTCTAAAACAGCAGGACCTCTGTAAAACCAAGGACTGCCTTCTTCCAGCTGAATTCATGGGGAAAAAAATCCCAGTTTCTTTATGCCAGCTGATACCTTCCACAATGAAACTACCAACACTTTGTGGCAGAAAATGAGCTATTTTTTCCTTATGCAGTACTTATAAAAAAAAATCTGCCCCCTAAAAACAGACATAGGAGCATGCGAAATGGGAACTGGCAGTATCCGGTCCCTTTACAGGAACACTGTGCTTTTTGTCCATTGTCTTGTTTGAAAAGAAAATTTCCTCCTGAAGTTGGTTGCTAAATTAAGAAATGAAGCTGATACTTGTTTTCTATAGGTGTGAAAAAAAACCCCTAGACTGTAACTCACTATGTCCGCCTTTTTAAAAAAAGGCAAGTACGCTTGCTTTCCAAAGCAAGTCATACGTTGAATTTTAAATATGTGGGTGACGTTAGATTTGCTGGTATTCCATTATGGGATGGGAATAGGAGAACCTCCCCAAACCTAATAACCAAAGATCATAACTTACCTTTTCCTTGACAAATGAGAGGCATTTAAATGTTTTTTAAAACCCATCCTAATCTGACCATAATGCTCAAAACTTGATAGTAATAGACAAGTCTCATTAGCCAGCTTAGGTTTGTTCCTATTAAGGTACTAAATTATCTGGAGCTAAATACGTAGAGCAAACATAAAAAAAAATTCAATTAGAAAAAATACCTCCAATATATAAAGTAACAAAAGTAACTGCCTCAAAAGTTCCATTGCAGTATAAAAGAGAACAGAAGCTCATTTTTGTATTTCAGGTCTGAAACAATAAAAGCACGGTAGAAATGTAAACTGACAAAACATTCTCACATATCCCCACCATTCTAATCCCAAGCAAATTCCAACCATCCCTAATGCTGGAAAGGTTACAGCCAGCCTCTCAGTGGAAACACAACTTCAGGGAAGCTGAAACCAACAGCCCAATTACGATTTCACAGAACAGTTGCTACTATCATTACTACAATCCTGAACAAGATCTTTCGGAACTGGACACCTGAAGATAAATATGAGCTTAAAAGCAGAGCACCAAAACCAATCTGGTTCTTCATTTTTCAAGTGTCAGCACTCACCAATGACTTCAGTGGCAGTTGCTGAGCACACAGAGCTTCAGAAGATGCTTAAATGCAGACTCAAAAATGTAACTTGAGACACCCTTATCCTTACCATTACTTTTAATAAAGTCTTGGCCATGTCTCTCAGACATCTGACCACCAGAGACCCAGAGCCAGGGCCGCTCCCCACACTGGCACTGGCCCCACGTAAAGTGCTCTACCCTATGTAATGTGCCCATGACAGCTGCCTCACAAAGGATTCGTTTTTGCTGCCCCATTAACTTTTGAAAAATGAGCTGGTGACAAAGAGAATAATAACAAAAAACCAAAACAAAACAACACCTTGGTTTTTTTCTCTTGTGCCCCAATATCCCATGAACTATGTACAGCGAGCACACAGCCAGCACCTACCGGTTTATCTCTACCCATGTAGGGTGACATACACACAAGTCTCACAGTAAAACTGAGGTTTTAGTGTAAGCCACATTTGCGTTAAGCTATCAAGAAAGTAAATGAGATTTCTAATTCAGTGAACTGAATTCTTATTAAAAAAGACAAATTTAGCTGCAAACTCGTCTGCATCAGAAGGCTGAATATCAATATTTGGTCCAGTCTCTTCTGCTGTAAATAACTTATCACTACAGCTGTGATGGCAAACATTCTCTCTTTCTTTTTAAAACATATGAAAATACTCAATTAATAAATCATTTCTAACAATAAACAAACCCTAAAAATCTGCTGACTTGCCATAAAGCTCCAAATACTCACATTTCAACCCAAATTCCTACAAAGACACCAGAGCACAATATGAGAAGTTTTACACTTTGTTTTAACTTCTATTATTTCAAACTTCATTTACAGAAGTAGGTGTTATTTTTAACATGGAAAATTTTGGGTGATTTTGGTCCCTTTGTAAGTGCATTCTTTTGAACTCCCTGAGTACTGTACACTCCTTTTCTACAGTGGATTCTGACTGGAAGATGCTGAATAAAGTGGTTTTGCATTGCTGCATATAAAGTAAAGTCTATTGCTTAAGATGAAACACAGCAGCATAAGATTTTACAAAATATGCAGCTGCATGTTTCAGCGTGTGTGAGCCTTCAGCTTCCCCAGGTCTCTCCTTTAGGTTCTAGAAGTGGCTAATTTAATATCCATAAAAGATAGTCAAAATGCAATTACTGTTATTATTTATGTCTTGGCAGATAATTCTTACCAATCTGCTGTCATTTATACCTGCAAGTTAACACAATGGAATATTCAAAGCCCTCTTGGACCAGCCATCTCTATTCAGGCACTCCAAGGTCAGTAGCCATAGTTGTGTAGGTTTTTATAAAAGAAACAGAAATTATACTAACAAACCAATCACCTAACTCCATATTTTCAAAACACAGTAGTTCTTAAAAGTTAATAATTAAATAATAATAATAAAAAAATATTATACCACTTCAATATGAATACTCATATTGAAGTGTGAGTATAAGCAAAGTACTGACAAACTGTAGTATATCCAGTATCCAGTTCCAAAAATAAGTGTGGGTTGCAGCAGTGCTGAGCATTTGCTTATTGACATTTTCCATTTTAATGAAAAAAGAAAACTGGGCAGCACATTGAAACCAAAAAGAAACTCAGATAAAATGAGTTTACTTTTTAAAAATAATATATAACATAACAAATAATCAACAGTTCATTATGTAGCAACAAGATAAAGAGTTTAAGGTTACTGAATCAATCAGTATATACTAAAGATAAGATACTTTGATATCAAATGAGGCCTTTTCATTTAAGAACCTTGAATTATTTAGCTCAGTAAGGAATACCTTAAATTCAACAGATATGGCTGAATCTGTGCACTAGTTAAAATATAATATTGTAACTGCACATAAAAAGATGTATTTATATACAGTTTTTACAGTGTATGCACATGTGTGTATACATTTTTTTACTCACCAACAAACACAACACAGACAATAGAAGGCAGCTTAGAAATAGTGTTTTGAATATAAAAATGCTTTGTTTTCAATCTAGTAGAAAATGTGTAATTTGCATTTTGGCAGACTTACTGGTACAACTATACAAAACCAGGAAAAAGGTCATGCAAAGGGGTTAAAATTTTTCTCCAAAGTAAATAAGGGAAAACAAAAACATCTAGTAAATTTGAGAGTACTTTGCAGTTAATGGGAAAAGTATCTAAAGACAACATAAAATACAGAAATGGTTTGGTTTTGTTACTTTATACCTGGTTGTACCCTAGTACAGATGATGATGTGTATTTTGATGCTCAGTTAAGAATGAAAATAACATCTTTCTTTTCCTTTCACAAATATTTTGTCAAACTCAACTTATTTCAAAAGCATAGCGGTATAATGGCCATTATAAAAAAAAGAGACCACATTGTGGACATAAAATGTTAAAAAAAAAAAGGCAGACTCAAAAATATATATTTTGTCATACTTACAATTACATTTCTTAAAAAAAAAAACAAACCAACAAAGCTTTTACAAGGTCACACCAACTATCGCCTTTTCTAATAAACTTGGTAAGTACACTCCCTGTATATCCCATTTCTCTTGAGCATTTAGCAGTTGTTCTTATACACAAGGAAATGTCTCTGCAGGAATTCAACTAGTTTGTAATTTTTTTAACAAATTAGTATAGCTCTTTTGTATTTCATGGGGTTGTTCATTCTGCTTTAGCTGCAACGTCTAACATGCTCCAAAACATACTCAGGAAAGTGCAGGCTGCAGACCTGTAAGCCGTCCAGCTTGCACGGCATCCTTGGATATTCATCTTCTTTCCATTTGTTTTCCTCTGGATCAAAAGTGAGAATAGAATCACTGTAGTGACCATTGTAACAAAGGCCTCCAAGAACCATTATCTGTTTGTCCAGAACAGCTACACCATGACCACTCCTACCTATTGGCATAGAAGCCAATATAGTCCATTGATCAGTATCGGGGTCATAAACCTCTGTAGATGGACATCCTTGAGATTCAAAGGAGGCTCTCAGGATCACACAGACACCACCAAAGACATAAAGCTTACCATTATAAGAAATCATTTTGTGAAAGCATCTTGCATAATTCATTTTGCATTTGTTCTCCCAGCAGTTAGTGACCACTTGAGTTCTCCGTGTTCGCTGCTCTACTGTCCCTTCTTTACTGGGATCAAACACACACACTTGCTTAGAAGTTGAAGATGACGTAATTCCACCAGTGATGTACAACTTGTTACCAAGCACAGTCCCTTCATGTCCGTACTTATTGACTGGATAGGGATCCACAAATTCCCATTTATCTTCAGTAATATCATACCGTTCCGTTGAGTAAAACGTTTCATCCCTGGTTCTCCCAGCCACTGCATAAACATACCTGCCAATCACTCCAACAGCAAACTCAGAACGTGGCACAGACATGTCTGCCATTCGTAACCAAGTGTTCTGTCTTGGGTCATATCTAAACACTTTGGATGAAGCATGAAACTCACCATCTGGCCCCAGTTCTTCCCCACCTAACAAGAACACGAAGTTATTTACAATGGCAAGGCAGTCTGGTCGTAAAGGTACTTGAGGACCCTCTAGTTCCCACCAGACCCTCGGTTTGTGCAAGAGAAGAATTTTACTGTTTACCATACTGTGTCCTATCATTCCTCTAAATACTGCAGTCTGGGGTTTGGCAGAACGAATTTTGTTCGATTTCATTTCCATCAAAGGCTGTTGGTGAACGCTATGAAAGTAATTCATGGCTTGGTCAACCTCATGTCGCAGCTGCCGGGAGTATCGATAAAACTCTGATGTTTTTACCTATGAATACATTTAAAAGATATTAAAATTCTGACCAAGAGAAACAATCCAGAAAACCTAAAGCACTACGTGTCATTAGAAGATTATTTTACTTTGTTTCATTCAGGCAATCTTGAGAGCAATTGCATTTATGCATAAAGGTTTAAACTAATGTATTGTTATCCAAAATCCAGAAGGCAATTTAGTGATTAAGTGCAGTGACTAACATTTTCAGCAGAATAATCACATGCAGAATTTATGCTGGAATTAGGCACAACTGAAATCCTCGAGTCTAAAAATCATTATTTCTTCTCCTGAAAAAAGCTTCTGTTTATTTTCTGCTTAATCCATAAAGCACCCAAATTAAAAATTCACTCTTTTCCTGGGTTTCAAAGACACTCTACACACCTGTTCTGTGGTTACCAACGTCTACTCTAGTCTGGTTTTTTTCTGAATTCTCACAAATGAAGTCTGACCTCCCAAATGCTAGACTCTGCTCACAGGGCTATTTAATTGCCATGGGGTGGGAAGGGAAGGTACCCAACTCCCTTCCTTCAGAATATGTGTTTACACCAACCACTCATCATGATGATGACCTTGTGGTTTCCCCTCTTTGAGTCTCTGCATGTTAACACATGCCTTTAACACAAGAAGGAAACATCTCAACATACAATCCTTTGGTTGTGCATTTCTTTGGCAAATTGCAGAGGTAGGTTTGAACTTCCCTGATGAGAGTTACAACCTAAGAGCCATCCCTGCTCAGTTTTACTGGAGTTGTAGGCACAGGGGAAAATAAGAATTCCTTTCTGGGACCCTTCATACTATCTAAGCAAATTTAAGTGCCTGAGGCTGGTCCTGACACCATTCCAAAACACATCCTTGTCTTGAACATTTTAATTAATCTAGCTCGAGGCAGTCTTCAGCTCACTGTGGGAATCTCTTCAGAGGCTTCACTCTTCCTGTACAGTCTGGTGTAACACTGCATTCTGAATCACACTTCTAAAACAAATAAAAACCTGCTAGGTGTTGCCAAATCCACAAATCCTTGATCAGATTTGATCCTAAATCCCAGTTTCTTTCACACAAAATTGGATTGCTTTCAAACGGTCTGAAAGCCTTTAGTACCCACCAGCTCCAAAGAAGCAACAATGCTCTGAAAAAAATCTGAGGCCACTCTGAAATTTCAAGTGACCACAAGGTAACACCAGAAGCTACTATTTTTAAATATATTTTACCCCATCTCCTCCTATACTCTGTCCCAAAGAACAAACATCTCAGGGGTGGTGGTGTGAATTTTGACATATATGGAAAGCAATTTGGAAATTAAATGTTTTTTATACCTTGTGAATAAAGTAGCTGCATGTTCCATAAACACATACTATTAAAATTTTGATAGCCGTCTGTTAGTCATCTCTTCCTTGTGTAGTAATTAAGACATTCTGCTGTCAAAGAATCATTTTTTAGAAAAATCTTTTGAACTGTTATTATGGAACATAATTTGCACAGTTTTTGAGACAGTTTGAAACACCAGATTTCAAAAAAACCCTGAATACTAACCTAATATTGTAAAGCAATGTATAGCTCAAGTGTCACAGTAACTTGATGTTTTTATTTACAGGTTTTCTTTCCTCCACTTTAATTTTGACAAGTTCAACTTATCCTTGTTTTTTAAAAAAAAGAGGATGGTCACATGCAGATCACATATATTATTCTTGCAGCAATGTCCAGCTTCTTTCTACTGTTTTTGCCAGAAGTGATTTTGGAACAAAAAGGTATGGTACTTACAGAACATTCACAGTAAGCCCAACTCTTCTGGGAACAACAGCTCTATTTTCTTGTTGCAAATAAAGAATATATCATACAAAGACAGATCTGCTCATATGGTATATGTTAGAATAAACCATATACCTTGCCTGACTGAAAAGACTGAATATAAATTACAGAAAATATGCTGGCAGGGAGAACCACAGCACAGAAAAATGGTAATATTTTAAGGTTACAAAAAATGAAAAAGGAAGTTAAAATAACAAAGAATCATGGTTGGGCTACTTTATCTTTAAAAGGAACTTTCAAATTCTAAACCAGCAGGACTACTTCAGGTATTCCCAAACTGGAGCTATCCTCTTTGGAATTAAATAAAAATATAAATTATCTTTGTTCCACCTATATGCAGTTCAGGTTTTCTTGGATAATTACGGAAGACAACAGGATCAACATGCTTACAATATGAAGCATACCAGTAAAGCCTGGCAGAGATGGAAAATGTTTTTCTTTCTCCCTCAACATTCACAACTCTGTCATTAGATCTAGAAATTGGAATGCCAGCCAAAAACTGGAATTAAAATAAGCCTACATCCTCATCACTCTACTCCTTCACATAGCCTAAATCTCATCCCATGAGAGCATGCCAAAGGAAACAAGGAGTATCTCTAATTCCAGAGACAGACCCTCATGACCAGGGAATAAATCTATTAGTTTACTACTGCTTATCTTGACAAAGGCACTCATGACAAAGCAAAGCCTCGATCTCTTACCTTAAACAAAAAAGACATCAAGGAGCAAATGCAACTCCCAGTTATTAACACCCCTCTGTGACTGAAGTTTGTGGGGAAGCTTCGACATGCACAAGTTTGAAGAGCTGAACATGAAAATACACAAGCACTAGCAATTCTTACAATATGCAGAAAAAAAAATCCCACAAAGCAAGAGTGATCGACTACCTCAATTCTGGTAAGAAAAGGTAATTGGAGCATTCCTAGACTTGGCTGTTGAGGAAAAATATCCCTGGTTTTAGCCATCCACCTTTCACCAACACAACCTCTGCCATACAGGAGCAGTACCTCTGCTGAGGCTCAAAGGATGGCCTAAGATGAATGTTAGGATATGCCTAGGAAAGTACAGACTGCTCACACTTGCTTGATGCAAATGAAAACAAAGCAAATGTAGGTCATTTGGCCCACTTTCAGCCATGCTGTGAAATATCCCAGAATTATTTGAAAGCCCTGTTCAGCCCATAGTAAGGAAAACCCTCTGCCTACACTTTCAAATAATACTACAGTAATTTTCATTACTTGCGTGTATAATCAAAAAAGAGAAGCATTAAAATTTAGGTAGTTTGGTGTTTAAAACAACTGTAAGTTGTGCATGTCAGCAGATGAAAGCACATGGCCTTTTGTGGGAATTTCTATCTGACACCCAAAACATGCAGAAGGAAAGCCCTCAGCTTTCAAAAGTAGGCTTTGCCACTACCTGTAAGTAGCAACAAGAAGGTGATCAGCAAATATCTAAGTGCTTATCAACAGACCAATTTTCCTGTTAAGTTCAAATGGAGAAACTCTGGAAGGAACGTGTCCATAATTACCAACACTCAAGCAGAACACACAGATTTCTGCAAAACAGATGGAAACGTACATGAATCGTCATGAACCCTGAAGTAAAACAAATGTGCATTCCTACAGAGTGCATCATCAACTCTGAATTGATAAAAATATATAAATGCTTCAAAGCATTTTCAAAGTTTAAAGAAAACCTGTTCTGTTATCTTGCTGAAGGGTCTCAAAGGTATTTTAAGTTGGACTTCCTTATCAACCCCAGTCTTACTGTAAAAAATGCAATTTAATCCAAGTGCTAAAGCTTTGCTCATGTGATTTTTTTACATTCTTTACATTCTTTCCTATTCTTTCTTTAATCTTCTGGAGAAAACCTTCTTAAAGAGGTCATGCTGGGACACAGCCCTAATGTAAGAGTTTCCTCAAGATCTCCAGAGATGAAGAATGAGAACTACCTCAATGTATCAACTACCAGCTACAGTGGTTCACAGTCAGACTTTCAGCTACACAGACTGAGAACAGCATAAACAAAATCAAATGTGCCATTCCATAATAAAAGATGTAAAAATAATTAAAAACATCCACCCCTCTACTCACCCCCTAGGCAGTCAATACCAAAATCACCACCATCCTTCCAGTCACAGTAAATTTGAGTTTGAATGCATTTTCTCTTCTTCATTTTAAATCAGTGAAGCACTCCATAAAAACTGCTAGCTTTCCAAATTAATGCAGCTATTAATCATTGCCTATTTTTCTGCTGTATTGCAACGCATGCTTTTCTAGTTGTAGCAGCTATGGATGTCACAGAATCTTCCACTTATAGTATATAAAGAAGTAAAACAAAAAATTAAGCCATTAGTTTCTAATTTGAAAAGTGTTCTCCACAAAAGACCAGCTATGTCCCATATTATGTTCATCAACTTTCCCCCTCCCCCAAAACAATTACACTAATTAATAAGCTGCAGGAAGAGCAATGAAATGCAAGGTAAATGTTCTGTAACGTGTTTGACTTTCTAAAAAAATATATATGGCTTTTTAAAAAAAAAATTCCTCATACAACCTTTTACAGCTACTGCTCTATTTGTATTCTTTTTACTTAGGTTTGTAAGAAAAAGTTTTCAAAAGCAGAAAGAAAGGCCTCTTTTGAACTGCCCAAACTAAACAGCTATTATTTGTGCACCTGGTAACTAAATTTAATATGTTATTATATGGGTGGATATTAACTTGCTTCCTTCTGTGAACTGGTAAAAAAACCCCAAAGACAAACAAAAAGAAAAGTACAGAAAAATCTCCATGGCTCATACTGTGACTTTATCACCTCTAGTCATGTAAACAGAGACCTATTTTAAAGATTCTAACTTATTGTGCTAAAGTTTTCTAAGCCTGCCAATTCTGAATGTGTAAGTGATGCAACTGAAACTCAGCTAGTAGGAGTACAAAAGCAATGCTCCACCTTTCCAATGAACAGTGATGGCATCCATATCACACTTCTAAAGACCAAATTCTTACTCTTACTTGAAAAAAAAATCAAACTTATTTTACTAGAGATTAACCTGAATAAAAGCTAAAGATGCATCAACTCTACTAACAAGGATCCTTATTATTTTCACATCTACTTATCTCTGACCATATTCTAATCACAATTATAAGCCAATATGAGAACTGGTCAGGACCAGTGAAGGCCTTTGAAGGGCTATTCTGCAAGTGTTACAAATCACTTAAGTGATTTCAGCCTAACCATAGAAAGGCACAGCCTCTGTGCAGCAAGGACAATACCCTCAAATTGATTACTTGGCTGTTCCTTTTCAGAAACTGAAAGAGAATTCATCAAAGTCAAGCTGGAGTCTAACTCAATCTAGTCTCTCAAATCAGAGTGGAGTCAACAATCTATATGCCACAATTAAGAAGCTCAGCACAAAATAAATACTGCTAGCAAATCTATTCAAATCAACAATAACCTTAACACCCAAAAATATTAAGCACAGCACCTATCTATAGTAAGAGGGGCCCCCTAACCCCACCCACACTTCTTATT
Source organism: Dicrurus megarhynchus (assembly GCA_013399195.1). NCBI lineage: Eukaryota > Metazoa > Chordata > Aves > Passeriformes > Dicruridae > Dicrurus > Dicrurus megarhynchus. The sequence goes on along the minus strand of VXAD01001938.1, from coordinate 312,109 downwards.
CTAAGCTTCAGCAAACAAAGTTGTGTAAGTAGATACACATGTACTACTAGACATGAAAGTAAATGAGAAAAAAAAGAAATTCAACACATTTAAGAACGGTAAAGTCACATTAACATGAAATTACAATGACATCTTCTCAAAAATTACGATTTTCTAGGCACAGGACAGCAGATATTCAAAGATAATGTGCTATTCATTGTACCTCTACAGCAGAAGCTGATGAATGTAATGATTAGTAAGTTTTTGATTTAAACTCGCCATTTAAAAATCAGCATGGGCTAGTCATAACAAACCTTACAGACTGGACATAAAAAACCCCTGGGTTTTAAGGACACAGGTTTTTAAACAATATTTCCATCTGAGTAGTACACAGAAACTAAATGGAGCTTAAGCAGTATATTATCAGAGAAATCATTACATGGTTGCCTCCAGTAACACAGAGATTAACTCAATGATCCAGGTGAAAGGCACTCCAACTTCTACCTCCAAAATTCCTCAAGACTTACACAGCCATGCATATGTTTCATAAAAAACAAAAGCACAACATGGACAGTGAAACTTGTGCTTTTCCCCAAACACTTTGCCTTCACTTTCTAACTATTCCCTAAATCCTTACTTGATTATCTTTCCATTTTTTCTCATACATCTGCATGTACTTTAAGGGCTGAGGAACAAAAGGAGTATCTACTCATACTTCAGAAGCCATTCTTCCAGGTCAGTTTGCAGTAAGCAAACAGGCTGTATCTTCACTTGTGCACTCTAAATGCACATCAGACTCCAGGTATTAATCTAGAGTCACTGATTTAATTTTTAAATTGCACACCTCTCCAAAAAAATTATGTAAGGAACAGAATGGCTTGAGAGGCCAAAAGTATCCTTATCGTGGCTTGCAAAGTTATGTAAGTTATTTACATACTACAGTGACAGGCATCTGAGAAATGTCCATTAGAAAGATTACATAAAAGTACATATGACAAGCCAGCCAATGTGTAGCAAATACAGAGTTAGGTGAACTGGAAGAGTCAACCTCAGACTTTATTTGGTACGTTCATGCATTTAGTATGTGCTGGCTTCAGGAAAACGGTGGATTCTGTTTGTGGATCTCGAAAAAAGGCAGTTTTACCACTATTTCCCCATTCCACACAGAGAAGAAAGAAGCTCTCCCCGGGTTACTGCCAGAACAGTGAATAGACACGCTCTTTTATTAAAAAAATAAAGTGTTCTATATTCTGATGTTGGCTCCAACTGCAGTTGTCCTTTGTCACTTGTCATGCTGGGTAACTTAATACTCTTTAGCCAGGGTAGAACACAAATACATTCCTAGCTGCAGTAACAAATGACATAATTAGCTCTGCTTCCCTCTGCTGAGTTGTCCCACTCCATAATCTGCACTGGCTTTTCTCTGCTCCCACATACAATTAACAGAAAGGGTATTCACAGATAAAGCTTTTACATGTAGATATATAATCTGGGATGCTGAAAACAACGTCTCTCCTGAAGCTGTACCTATTGGGCCATTTGGTAGCTGTCAAGATAAAACATGAGAAGCACTGTATGCAGGATTTATACCAACGATATCAAAACCAACTCCAGAAGTTATACCCAAATATAATGCTGAAGACCAACATACACTTTCACTTGCACTTACAAAAATTTAACTGAAGACAGCTTGATGCTTGAGCTTGTATCCCCAACACTCATAGAGCTGAAGGAGTCTCACACAAATCCTGCCTTGTTAGATTAACCTCAAAAAAGTATGTTGTAAATTCTGTAAGTTTTATTACTGAAGAAGTTAAATGATGTAATAATATGATAAAAGTGCTATTTAAAACAAGACACTACACAGTATCCTGCAGAGTTCAGCTCTTACTAGTTAAAAATGTTTTAACCCAATATAAACAGTACATTAGTGCTCTAAAATATGTTTAGGTATTTATTTTGTTTATGCCTATAGTCGAATATAGCATCATAAATATATTTTATGTATTATTACTTCCTATACTCAGTTCACACACAGAGGAAAAAAAATCTAAAATATAAAAATTCACTAGTCTGAAATAATTAATAGCACTTATAATCTGAAATACAAATAAGTATAAGAATTACTGCTTGGATGATCCAGTGGCCCCTAAAACCACCAAAACCAATACAACCTTGTCTGCATATTCACTAGACACCAAAGTAAAAATATATGGGAGGTTAATTTGTAAGAAGCACAACAAAAACATGGGGTCTGAACTCCTATTAATTTGCTGAGAGGTGAAAAATACAGAAGTTAAAGTCGTATCTTATCACACAAAATTAACATTGTTAAAACAGCACAGATCAAGTAATTCCTAACCTGAACACGGTTACTAGCCTGTAAGAGAACTGCTTACAAAGTATTGTAATCCTCTACTGTTAACAAATATTCAGATCCTCAAGAACTAGAAAACAACATATTTTTTGGATGTTCTTCAACAGAAGAGTAGAAAAAGCAAGTTCTCTTTTACTTCTTACTACATACAATGAACAGTTGAACTGTAAGATCACCTGTTACAAAGAGTCCTCTGATATTTAAAGTAAATCATTACATTTGACACAATCAATAATTTTTTGATTGTATTATGTCTTGTGTACAACCAAGCATATGTGTAACTTTGCAGGATTGTGGCTTACTTCTAACTGCTGTGTAACAGCACAAGCACTGAAGATACAACAACAATAACACTGCAGATTTAAGAGCAGATGCTCCTTTTCATCTGTAAATAACCCTACCCTGTACTTAAGCCAGGTAAGATCTAGTGTCACTATTTTTGATTATATTGATAACAATTGTCATAACATACACCCTACACATTATGTGCAGGTCTAAAGCCTCTGGAAAGCAAGAAGCAACTTGTGGAAAACAGTTAAGAATGTTTGAAATCAAACTAGATAAAAGTGACCTTATTTCAAAATGTTTTTTCCATATAAAGTCATGTAAAAACATGTACTGCAAACATACCTGTTCTCCAGCCACTGTAGGTATTATTGTCTAATAACCAAAGACAATACTTTTAGATGTTTGCCTTCTATGCTTTTCTTTATTAGAAAAATAAATGCTATAATTGTGTTCCTTCTCATAGCTTCAGGAATCTTACCTATTTACTGGCATGCTGCCCTAGCTAAATGATGAATCCTGCCTATTGCTTTTCAAATGCACCAACCTTCTCAAAAACACTGGATGGTGTCATCAAACAAAACCTGATGTTCTGAATGATGGTGTCCGTATGCCTCCAGCGTCTTCTATCATGGCGCAGCCAGGCCTGAACAGCTTCATACAGCTCTATCTCTGGAAACCTGCTCAGATGATCATTATCCAAGTAAGACATGAGCTTCTCAAAGCTCAGGTATGAAAGGAAGTCAGGTCTGGACATGAGTGGCACAAAATTCTCTAGCAGAAAGGAATCCAATTTTTCCCTGACTCCTTCGATGTTTACACCAAAATCATCCAGAAGTCTCATAATTTCTGCACAGTTTTCTAAGCAGATTTTAGCTAAGAGAAAAGAGCAGCAGAACTTTACCACCTCTATAAGCTGGACATACATGGCAGCCTGAAGGATTTCATGAACAGTGTTCATACTCAGTTCAATAGTTCCATAGTACATGAATTGGAGGACATGACTGAAGCCTGTAGCTGTCAGTCCTTTCAAATGGATTTTGTCCTGATCCCGTTCTCGCATGTCAGCTGTGAACATAATCCTGAAGTAATCACTCTGGGTGGCAAGCAGTGCTTTATGGGCCTGAAATTGGTGGTCTTCAATGACAAGTGTGACATCAAGAAGCAATCCCTCCTCATACAGTGCTCTGAATCCTGCAGAGACACTGGTGTCATGGATGGAGGAGCTAAACCCTTCCACGTCCCCTGCCATGAATCACCTGGGGGGAAGAAAAAAAAAATAAAAATAAATCATAATTTCTAGTAACATATTACAAGCCCTTCCTGATCAGATAAATCCTAACTCATATTGCTTTGATTAGGACTTTAAAGTCATCACCATTCTTTTTGTTTTCTCTCTGGCTGAAAAATCAACTTAGGAAACAACTTAAAACACAAACTTTAAATATTTCTCCCCCAACCAAATATTCTCATTTTAAAGACAGGGTAATGAACAAAAATAACTATGCAATACTGCCAAAATGATTTCTTACTCCAAGTTAATTCATGGTCACATAATGAACTAAAAAGGTTGTCATGGTTTTTTTCCTCTCCCTTCCGTCAATCTTTCTAAAGAATTTATCTCAGGGGAGCAATAAAACACCCACTCGTGAATATCAAAGGTTTCAAAAGGAAGCCAAATTTCTTTAGCTTCAGAAACAAGCTTCTGTAGATCTGCACATGGTATGATCTAAAAAAAAAAAATTATTATGGTTTAAAATCTATGTCAATTTACTCAAAAGTTATTTGAAGGAAAATGAACATTTTCAGAGATACTATTTGAGATTGTGTGCAACACTCCTCCTGTAAAAACACAGTCCCATCATGTTCCCCCCCTGTTTCTTACTACAGTGATTAATATTAGATTATGAGATTTACGAAGTACAAAATACTAAGGCAACAAGAAGCACTGACAGGAATAGGTCACAAAAAATAATATTCTGTATAGCGGGCGTAGTGAAGCTCAATTGCTCATTAAGCATTTGCAGATATAGTGTTACTTACATGCAAGCTATAATTAAACTGCAAATAAACCAAAAAGAAATCTAAGAGTAGCAGGATCCTACCCTGTTAAAGTCAAGGAAGATAAATATTCAATAATCAAAATAAAAACCTATTCAAAATCCAGAAATTTCTCAAAATGTTGCTCAACTTCATTGGGTTTACGTAGGGTGAAGTTGCACAAGGCAGCTTGAACCAATTAACAATTCATCAAAGGACAACAGCACACTCCATTTTCCTTCTCTGTCTCATTCTGGGACCTGAGCCCCTGCTCCCTACTTTGAGCCATTTCTGGGGTTCATTTGGCTTCTCCAGAAAGTCTATTCAACTCATAAACATGACTAAAAAATAAACTAAGAGCAGGGAGGGACAGACATGAAAAAGACACATGACACAAACATGACCACCCCCACTCCCCAGCACACACAAAACCTCAAAACTAGAAATCTTTCTGCTTCCCAGTGAGCTGACTTCTGACTTGACACTGTGGGGCTTGGCACAAGAACCAACGTGATGCAGAGGGCAGCACACATACTTGAGCAGGAAGAGAGAGAAAGAGCAACAACTTCCCTATTTCACATTAATTTACTATTAGAATTGGTTCATTTTTATTTCTCTTCATCCCACCTTAAATTACACTGCAACTTTCCCTCAGATATTTGTTGCATTTAACTCTGAATTTCCTATAACAAGTAAAGCTAATAATGTTTTGGTACTGGTAACCCACATTAAAAGCTAAATAATACCAAGAGTTAGAAAAACCTGCAGATTCTCAACACCATAAAACTTCACACAAGTATATGGATCCAGAAGTGACTCTAGGGTGGCCCACGTTTCACAGTCTCAGAGAGCAGTTACCATTTACCTCCACTTCCTCAAGCACCACATTCTGGCTGCTGCCATTTTAAAAGGAATGCATTTTATTAGACTCATCAATGGATAATCATCTCCTCTCCTTCACTCCTCAGCACCATCCTGGAAAACCAAACTGGAGACATCCTTTGTCTGTGCAAAAACTAATCTGGTGACTGGGTGTTCGTAGCCACACCTCATGGAATTAGCACCACTCCCACACTGTTGAAGCCTAATAATGGGTTCTGTGCAAAATAAAGTCAGTGCTGGGAGTGTTCATTACAATTAAGGCCTTCTCACGAAATTCAAATTCCTGAAAGTAAGAGCAGGAGCACAAGAACAAAGACGACAATCCAATCACTTTCTCACTAGTATCCATGATAGCACCTTCCCCTCAATGTCACTGAAGACAAAGAGAAACATGCAAACTGCTCTGGAACCTCATATTGTGAAACTCTTATTCCTCAACATCAAATGCCTACCAGAAAGAAAAATTACCATCAGATATTTTTCTTAGTTGTTGCCAATTCTTACAGAAAAACAGATGAGTAAAGAAGCACTTCACTAACTCTTACCACCTCAAAAAGAAGCAACCAACTGACGAGGAAGCATAGAGCCTGACTTTACAGGATTTTGCTTTCCAATTGGATTTCTGATAACAAATAAAAAGGTAAGCACCAATATTAGCTTTTTTCCTTCTTTTGATGGAGCACTTGTAACTCCTCTCCTCCCATCCCCAGTTGTCTGATGTTTAATAATAGCTGAGCTCATACCTCACTCTTTCCTGTTCAAGAGATTTAATGATCACTTGTCTTTAAATGGGCCACTCATCTTCATAAAACATACAGACTTGAAACAACTCTCACTGCTGTCTGAAATCAGCCTAGAGGTTCAGTGGTTACAGGGACTCTGAGACAGCAAAACTGTGTAACTTACAGTGCTTTAGGAGACTACCTAAGACTTGGCTCAGTGTCAGTTCCATGATCAGGGTTAAAAATGGGAAAGGACAGTTGGAATTTGCAAATGTGAGAATGAGAACAGAATAACACAATGGTATATCGGGGGGAGAAAAAGCCAAAAACGAAGCAACATTCCCCAGGTGGCTGAAACAATATATATTCATCTGGAAATAATGGGATATCCCATCACATAGGCAATATCACTGAAAGGATTTCTTCAAAACAGCATGTGCATTACTGTGTACCTGATCAACACAGAAAAGCCACAGCAGCAAGCTCCAAACATACAGTAGCATCTCTGCCCTCTTCTTGAGAAAGAGAATTACATTATGAGTACCCCACAAATAAAAGGAGAGAAATTAACTTGTACGCAAGATGGCCCTAAAGGAAAGGCCTCTTTCACCACCCTCAAAGAAGCTAAAAGGAAAAGTTGGCAAGTGAAGTTGAGCAAAGACATGTGGTAGATGCACCTCCAGTGCTGCTTTTAAGGGTCAAAACAAGTAAATCATACTCAAAACAAACAAACAAAAACCCAAAACAAACAAAACCCACAAACAAACAGAAGCTACAAACAAACCAAAACACAAACAAAAAAAAAACCCAACCAAACCAGCACTAGGGAGTACAGGGCAACTGGCTCTGTGTGGCCCTGCAGGTGGCCCAGATGACCTCCAGAGATCCCTTAGAACCTCAACTAGTCTGGCAATCTGTGATTGTGTTGCTTTTACACAGACACTGCACCAATGTGGGGATTTTTTTTGGCGACCTCCGTTTTAATTCTGATTAAATATAAATAAGACAAATATACATGCAAAAAAAAAATCATTTGTATGTTACTATCCTTCAAATTTTCAATCTAATAAGGCAGGAATCACTGAAATATTGAGAAATAAAACCCACCTGTGTGCAGGGAACACCTTTTAGGGTTCCAATTTTATACATCTCCCTACAACTGGCTATTCCTTAAAAAAATTTAAAACTCTTAGTCAGCCACAAATCTCCACAAGCATAACAAATTGGTCAACACTTGGAAATTATTATTTTTGAATGTTGTAAAAATGTGGGTGTTTAAGTCACTTAATCCTTCTTTTCACATTCCTGCTGATACTGCTTTTAGAAAATCTACTGTTTTCAACATATAAATATTTTTCCTCCCAAACAACAGCGAGCATTTAATGGATTATTTAAGTACACATAAAACCACTAAGATTTCTCCCTACACCATCTAAAGAAGCTTCAGAATTTTGTGAGTGAAAAGCAAAAGGACTACTTGCCTTCCTGTACTAAATAAAAGGAGTAAATATCCTTTTTTTGGCATAAAGCCATATACATGATCAGCAAATAAATTTAAAACAAAAAAATGTATTGCCAGTGCAAATATGCAAAGGGGTTAAAATACTGCAAAAACTGGGAAATTAGATAATTAAATGCATATTATGCTTAACTGGTAAAAATCTTCATTTATAAAGCTAACATCCTCTGTCAAAAGCAAATAGCAATGTGGTAGTTCAAACATTAAAAAAAGCAATACAAAATACTCTCAAATGAAGTAATTTTTCTAAAGCATAGCTATGCCATTCCTCCCACACACACACTTGCAATCTTTGATGTAATTCTATGCACTATTCAAATGCTGCAGTTATTTCCCAGAGGACAATACCTAACAATTTTTTTTTCATATTTTCAATAAAAATGGAAAATTCAGTTAGATTTTCTTCATGCATGCAAATCACAGCAGCACACTTAATCCTAAGGAAGACATGGAGCCTGCAGTGGAAAACTGGAACAAAAAAATTCCAATGTATAAACAATGAAGGGGAGGTGGGGGGCAATCTACGTTGACATTCGTTATTGTTCTGCACATATTAGAGCTGATCAGGGTAATGCAGCACAGGAAGTAAGACTGCTGAAAAGTTAAGAGAAATACACATTTAACCTTATTAGCTGTTCCTGACATTTTTTCCTCTTTTAGCACATAATGCATTAGAGTCTACAGTGCTGCGACTGTAAAACCACTTACTTGGAACACTGATTTCTCATTTTTATTCTGCAGATGTAATAAAAGTCTGAAAACCCTACTCCAGACTGCTTTTTCTTGCTAAACAAGGAGAACCTTCTTTCCTCAGGGTGTCTGAGGCTCTTAGTCACAAGCAGAAGAAATGGAGTCTAAATGCACTGGCTACTGAGAAGCAAGTTACAGAATATTTGCTTTTGACTCATGCCCTCCTGGATTTAAAATCTCTCCAAAAGCAGTACTACCTGAAAAAGGGCCCTTTGAGTATGTGTCTTTATGTAATACGTAAGCTTATATGCATTTTCTAGGGACAAAAATGTATTGTTCTAGGAAAGTATTGACAATACCAAGTCTAGCACACCAGCTTAAAGGAAAATTTCTGCTTTCCTTTACTGTTGTTCCTTAGCAACTCATTTGGGATGCTGAGACAGAACCAGCAAGTTTTGGTTTGTTTACTGATTATGGAATACTTGTTCATTTTACCTAGCCCATAGATACTCTAAGAAATCACCTTTGTGAACACAGCTGAACAACAAATTTTCACGTCATAGAACACCATTAACTATGAGTTACACCAGAAGATATTACACCAGACACACAGAACCATGCTTTGGTTACACAAAGTACTAAAATAGAGCTTAAAATGCAATAATTTCTTCCATCCATCAAATACATGCATTTAAATGTGAACTTTAAAGCCATTATGCATGCTTTATTTGGTGAGATGCACAGCAAAGGCTGCCTAGAGCAGAATTCTTTGACCCTAGTTTTGTTAACACACTTTTCTGCAGGAACAGGACATTTCTCCATAGTCAAATGTTATACACACACATGAAAATACAATACAACAAGTATTTGAACACACTAGCAAACATTCACAAGTGCACACATGGCTGAAGGCTGGGCCTTTGAATGCAGTGTACTGTACTGAGTAAGAATGCAATTACAACATACACAGTATAAATAATTTATCCCCCAAATTAAACCTTTGTTTACATGGTTTGATACTAAAAACATTATTTTGTCCACCATTTTTCATCATAATTTCCCACTAACAGCAACAGAAGGAGTGATGTGATGTGGGATAGATCAATACCCAGTGGATATCAAAACCTTCCGTTGCTACAACAATTGCAAATGTAGGGAACAAAGAAATACACCCAGTTTCCACATGTTTTACCTAAAATGCTTTAGCATTAATACACTAAATTTGGAAAACAATTTATCTTAAACTACTGGTATGTTCATGTTTAAGACTTCACCCAATCCATCTTGAGAATTCCAGAAAGCACTGGATTACTTGAGAGGCCAGAAGTTAGGAGCTTACCAATCACTGCCAGTCAGAGGAACCAGACTGCCAAAACTCCAGAAGTTAAAACTTGGCTACTCCTGAAAGCTGTCCACACTGCATTTCTTAGGGGCACACAGCCGACCAGGACAGCTCTGCTGCCGATCTCTGCCCGTGCTGCTATCTGGGAGCAATCTGAATTAGTTCATAGAAACAGTGGCACTTTTTATCAGCGCTCTCTGAGGTCATGAAGGCTGTGCCAGAAGCATCAGAACTAGTTACAACCAACTAGTTGTTTACTAGTTAGTGAGTTACTAAAACTCAGCATGGATTGTGCCTCAGCTCAGTATGCTTATTCTTCACTCTAAGTGTGCCAGAACCTGTAACTGCACTTCACAGACACTAAGATAGTTTGAACCATCTGTCTAAAAGGTCACTGCATCACAACACCTGTACAGAAAAACCTGCTCCCAAACACAGAGCAAGCTCAGCACAACGCTCTTCCAATTGCATTTACTGATACCAGAACAGGTGCCTTGTATAAAACAGTTGATACATCCACAAAAATAAGAATTGTCTTTAACTGGAAAAACTTGTATTACTAATACCTAAAAGTTAAATGATGATAGTGTTGCAAACTACAGATTTGCCACTGCTCTCAAAGTGGACAGGACTGCTCTATCCTGAGTGATAACAGTTCTTTAATATATATATATATGTATTCGTGTCTTAGAGAATGATTAATCTTTTCAAATGTAAGAAAAAAGTATAAATAAAGCGTGATTTTCTCACTGTGAAGATATTTATTCAGAAAATTATAGTATATTTTATACAGAAAAGTAGCAAGTAAAGTATCTGTTAGTGACAAAAAATCCTTTGACTTATCACAAATTTTTAACATAATAAGAAGGGAATGAGCTACAAGTAGTATTTTAACTATATGAATAAAAATATTTTAAATCTAAATTAGGATTGCTAAACTACTCCCTCCATTTGTCTTATTATCTCTATCTTTATTGCTAACTTAGTAAATACTCCTAGTATTTTCTGAGAAAATTACATCAATTGTGCCCTTTGTTTGAGACACACAGGTTTTGACCTCACTGCCAAACGTCAAACTCACTTGTCAGAAACACAGAAATCTCAAACGTATTTAATTTCTACGCCTATTCCCCAAACTGGCAGCCAGATGAATGAAAAAGGTCTGATGTCTCCAATGTGAGCTTAATGGTTATCTGCTGTGCTCTCCTTGCTGAAAGTCAAATCAACACATGTGTAGATGCAAACCAGCCACAGGGTATAATTAAGGAAAGTGAAGGGAGATGAGTGTCAGTAGGAAAGTTTATAGGACATGTGGTAGAAATTAAACACGTTTGCAAGGTGTTGGAAGGGAAAAGACAGGAAGTATGTTGGTGCATGGTGGCAAGCTCAGGGGATCTGAATGTGAACTGGGGCAACGGTGGTGCAAGAGCTGGGTTATCCTAGGGGCAAGTATACATAACAAGTCCACAGGAAGCCAGACTTCAGCAGTTCTGTCCTTTTATCCAGTAACAGCTTTATGATTCTCCTACTCCTCTTCTAAAGGGGGGGGGGGGAACCCAAACTCCAAACAATAAAAAGGCAAAAACTTTAAATTTTTAAGTGACGTTTCAGTATTCACCAAATAGATCAAAGCCCTAGTACCAACCCTGGGTAGCTCTATTCGTTCAGATCACGGACACTTTTTTCTCGATCAGCTACGATGGGGCAGAAATGGCCATTTTCGGGGCAGAAATTCAGATGACCTACTTCAATCTGTCTGCTCGCATGCTCAGCCCCGCTCCGCGGTGAGCGGAGCTCGCAGGCCGAGCTCCCCGGGAACTGGGGCCGGCAGGCCAGGGGTCCGCGACGTGCGGCCGCAGGAGCCCGGGGGGCCCGGCGGGGCTGCGGTGGCCCCGAA